>BMAW01080882.1:1536058-1563197 GCA_019974015.1 Nephila pilipes
GGTAAAAGATTTCTTCATGTGTGAGTTATGATAAACTGATTTATAATAAGTAAAAGTCTAAAATAAAAGAAGTTGTTGAATTCAAACTTCCAATTTTGTTAGCATGCAAATTAAAATTAATTTATTTATGTAATAAACTCTTCGAGTTAAGAGATAGTTACGTAAATATTTGTAATAAATATTTAAAGCTTCTCTTTCGGAGTAAGCATTTGGTAGTTATTTTGAACTCAGTTTTAAAATATGCAATGTACTGGTTCATAATCTACGTCATCATATTTGTTTTAATTATTGTTAAGGGATTTTTTTTAATTAAATATAGCAATATTTGCGTGGTTTCTTCTTTATTGAATTTGTTTTTTATACATACGATTTTCTTTTCTTTTTCAGATTTGCTACCAAAGAGGCAGCCACACATGCCATTGTGGCTACTCATAATATAGAGGTGAACGGCCAGACAGTGAAATGTTCTTGGGGGAAGGAAGCTGGCGATCCAAATAACCAACAGCAGCAACAGGTGGGCTTAAGTCTCAAGGTGGGTGGGCGGTTACATGGTTGTTATTTGAATCTTTGAAAGGACTTTCAAGGATTTGTTTGTTAAATCATTATCTGTTTCAGTACCTTTTATGTCTCGTGATAAAATATACTAAAGCAAAAAGAAACATTAGAAGAAAATTACTAAAATTATTTCAATCAAAATTTACGAAAATATATTTCTTGACCAAAGTCGTGAAAAATAAATTTAATTTACCCAAAGTTCGTTTTTTTTACATAAATATCATTATTTATGTGAAAAAGTACAAGCTTGTAAGTTAAAAAAAATTACAAACAGCGTTACCGACTGTTAAATATTATATTAAAAGATGAACTATTCAATATTTTTCTTAACATTTTTTTTCAATTTAAAAGACATCTAATTAATATTAATTTATTCTTCTGGAAGGAAAAATCATTGATCTACATTTTCTATACCATTGTCCTATTCTCCAAATACTAAGTTATAAACTGAGAATTGGTTCGTCTATCATATGATAATTTAAAATATTTCCTTATTTTATATTATTGCATATATCATAAATTACACTCAATTAATGCAAATAAAATCCGATTCTCGTTTAACCAGAGCTCTCAGATTTTCATTCATAATACGTATGCATGAATAATTTATAAATTACGTTCAACAGTTACGACCTATCTTTAATTAATGCGTATATGCAAATATGTATTGAGGATTAAATTATTGGGTAACATAGTTTAAATTTTCTCAGAATAAATTTGATATTTATTTTAAAATTGAAGGATTTTCAATGGAATAAAAAACTTAAGACATTAAATTATGTATTTGTTATTAATATTATTAACTTATTTCTTAGTTCAGTATTGTTACTAAATAGTTATATTAAAGGTAACTAAGTATTTTGATTACTAATTATCTTTATTGACATATTCATTCACCAAAATTTAATGTTCTAAATGTTAAATGATTCTAAAAGAGAATTAGTGATTTAAATTTATTTGTGTGTTAAAAGTAATTCTTATTTCTAAGATTTAAAGAAATAAAAAAATTTGGAAAATTATATAAGCCAAATCAATACACATACAAATAGACAAACAAAAGACAAAAATGTCAGAAAAAGCAAAGCAATTTAAAAATTATCGTAATTCAAAGACTAGGGTTTAATATTTGTATAATAAGGGTTTTATTACATGTAATCAGAAAAAGTAAATTTACATATTTTTACAAATTCTGTTTTCTGAATCGATGCAGAGTTTGTTGATTTTGTTCATACGCTCATCGTTTACTGTTTGTACCTGATGTCAAAGGCAAAATATTGTTTGATTAATTATATTAATTTCAAAGTGTTTAATCAATGAAAAGATGGGTTTATTTTCAAAAGTGTTGGAAAAAAAATTAATTTGTTTAAATAGGTATAATTTTCGAACTTATTTTTATTTTCAGAAATTCATTAATGAATCAAAATTAGTTTGCTTCGTTTCCTTTTAGCTTAAGAATTTGTTCATAAAAACGCTCAAATTATGTTTTGTAATCAGAAACTGTGTTAAAACTTATCATAAATATCTAATTCGTTTAACACTATTTCATTATTTAATACGTACTCTTTCGTTATATTCGTGTTAAAAAAAAAAGATTTATTCACAGACTCATTTGCATCTTAAAGAAAAATACATGTATAATAAACTTAGAAAAAAAAACATTAAAATTCTCAACAAGAGATGTGAAAATATTTTCTCAACAGTCTAATTTAAATAGTTTCTCAGCATTTTAATTTGATTTACATAAAAGCAATTTTTACGCTAAGCTAATCCTTCAGCTACAGCACTGAAAAAAAAATTTAATCTCCAAGTTTGGCGTCCTTTTTATGTCTTTCACAATAAACTCCAGCAAATTAACCCATTTGTCATACAGTCGTTGCTTTTCATCCGCTCTATATTAATATACCCGGTTACTGCTTACACATTCGCATTCAAATTTGATAATAGAAAAGAGACAATTCCTAACTTCGTATTCATTTTAGTTTTTCTGGAAGTTCGCACAGAAAACAGTGCTCAAATAAGATCATATCTATGTAATTGTATGTCTACCGAACTGAGCAATTTTAGTGTCTAATCAGTAAAACATAAGCAATGTAGAGCGATCCCGGACGAAACGGGGAATTAATGATGAAAAGAAAATACATATATAAGTGCCTCTTCTAGTAATAGGTAAGTGCGCTTACGTATTTATTAGATTAGCATATGTTCCGGATCGCTCTACGAAATACAGGTCAGAAATACAAGCATCGAAGCAAACCAAAAGTTAAATGCTCGGTAAGTATTCGTTGTACAAATGAAATTAAAGATTGTTGGACAAGATTCGTAAGATATTAATTGAAAAATTTAGAAATAGAAACTTAACTGCTGTGTGGGCCATAAAATAAAAATAAATTTACATCTAGTTAAATAAAAACTTTAATAAAAGTATCTTACAACGTGTGATTTTTTGAAAATAGAAAAGTAATAATGCTGAATGAGAAAGCTGATAATTAGTAGGTTTATCACTTGACAAATTTTATAGAGGCTTGATTTCAGATTTGATTGTTTCGTGTTTTGTAAGACTTGCTATATTTCCAGACTTTTTACGTTACTGTAAATAAAGATTGCGTGTTAAAATAAATAAATTTGTCTCTGCATTGGCTTCTATTACTGACCAGTAATAGAAGCCAGATGTACCTTTTAGAAATTCTATAACACTGCAAGAATTTTTTTTAAGTTCATCAATTAGTTTTAAATAGCATTTATCTTTATATACAGATAAAATTTTGATAAACGATCAATCTAATTCTCTAAATTTAATAAGCTTAGCATTTTATAGTTCATTTAAATAACGAATCACTTCAGTAGAAAATAGTTATTTGAAAGTATTTTATTTTTTATTTTCGTAAACAAAATCGTATTAATGCAACACTGAGTAATAATCTCCATAAGAATTATAACAGATAGACAACATGATATTGAGAACAGATGACATTTCTGGCATTTTAAAAAAATTACAAAGCTGTAGTTTCACATAATTAAAAATCAGACATTTTAAACGTAAACTTGTATTCATTTTATTTAAATTTACCAGGTGAGTCACGCTTAAATACATATTTACTTTTTGTTTGTTTCCTCTAATTTTTTTTTCTATGTTTTCTTAAACAGATCATCTTTCTATGATACGATCAAACATAAGGTAAATTGCATTCGATATCCCACTCATTTTGTGATGATTTCTTATCATTAATTAACACAATTAAATTTTTCTCTAAGAATATTTATATAGTTTGAGAATTAGAATATTTATAACTCCTAAATTATAAAGAGGTAAGCAATTTCAGATGGATCGCTCTACAGAAAAGAGTAATTACCATTTTATCTTAAGTTAAATTTTCCTAATATTGTTTTCATCTTATTTTTTAAATTGAAATCAAGCTTTTGTATTTCTCAATTTTAATATCCTTTTCCTACGTTAATTCAGAATTTTTATTTTCAAAAGTCATTTTTATAAATACTGCAAATGTAACTTTTTCGTGCTTTGATCCAAAACCATGAAATATCAAATATATCAACATTTTTATTAATAATAAAAAAATATTGAATTTCAATTACTTTATGAAGATATTCTTACAGGAACACTTCCACTCAAAAGCCATTAAAAATATATAATATTTTTCATTAATCATATCTTTTTCATTTAGGAAAACAAAGTTAACTTCTCTCTGATACATAGTCAATTTTCAATTCAGAGGCTTATTCACAGAATAGATTTTTTTAAAGGAACAAGTATTAGGAGAATATAGTATTAATATATATATATATATATATCCTGAAAAGTTAGTAGTTTCAAAAGATAAATCGGAAATTTAACTTTATTTGTAGCTAACTTTAATTCATTCTTGCTATAACACTCAAATTAAAGGAATAAGGTGTTTTATTTCTCTTTCATTTACGCTTCACTAAGTCGAGAAGACAGCACAACCCATCAAAATTTTTATTTAAAAAATAATGAAAAATAATTCCATAAAGCAGTTTAAAATTTTTTCCATTTTCACATAATTTTTCGTAAGAAATCATTGATATACTTTTCAATAATTAATTTTAAAAAATTTCAAAACAAATAACATTTAAATATATTCATAAAATTAATTTATGATTTTTTTTTTTAATTTTTGATTTGTTTTTCTGATTTTTGCTAAACGCAACAATATGTAAAAACTAAAGATGAAATAAAAAAAAATCAATTGAAACTATCAAACCAGCCATGTGCAGAAAAATTATGCAATGCTAGGAGGCTTTCGCTTCGCTACTTTGCTTCTGAGCCATCGAGATTCGGTAAATAATCAACATAGAAAATATGAGTCTGTAAAATTTAGCTGTATTTTATTTCACCCATAGAATGATACAAAAATCAAATTGTTTCACGAATGTGGATTGTAAGGGAATGTGGAGCTTAATCGAATACTTATAATTGAAAACTTTATTTATCTTACAATCAGCAAAACTGAATTCGAGTCAGAAATAACTCTTAGAATAAACTGGATCCTGGTTAAATATCAGCTCTCAGGTAACTCCTTCTCATACCAATGTAATGTTCAATTCTTATTAGCTACTTCTTCGCATCGCTAATTAAACCAATATCCCAGATCTCTGTTTATCTGATAATTTCCTATTCTCTACACTTCTCTATATGGAAATGCTGATTTATCTAAGTCACGGTTCCTTCACAGGAAGAGGCTTTAAATCAAATAGCGTAATAAAATAGCCCAAAAGGTTAATAAAAGGATAAACGCACGCGAAACCGTTATAATACATTTAAGAGAGGTTTTTACTCATGAAAATCATCTATATTACCCTATATTTCTACTTAAAGATAAATTAACACGGATTATAATATATATTTAGATAATGATATTATGCATAAAAATAGACTCTTACACATAGGTTAATGAATGCTTTACTTGAAACGATGTATTATAATTTACGTGATTCAGTAAATTTTGTGTTAGATTGATTTATTTTCCGAATTAGTAACAATACGAATTATATTCTACTTTTACAAACTCTTTAGGCGAAATTTTTAGGCAATATGAAACACATTTAAAAATAAATACCTTACTCTATGTACATAAACTTTCACTTCCCTTTAGAAATCACGATAATTTACGCAACTTAAAAATGTCGCCTAGTTTCATTTTACTTTACAGAGCTGAATAGTAAGAAAATAAAAATGGATAAACTTATTCAAACTTCATTCTCACACTGCAAATCCCCATCATTTGACAAAGGGTTAACCCATACTGCATAGCATTATTTATACCATAGAGTCCTTCATCTCAGTTAATATGTTAATTAGGTAGTTAACGATACCTCCATGAATTACCATGGTCTCCAAAATTCGATTTTCATTATCTCCCTCTTTAAAGCAGACGTAATTTTACGTCTTATCAATGCTGCCGAACGGTAGGATTCTATTCCCATCCAACAAATAGATTTTGCAGTCGTAAACTATTGACAGCATTCATGTTCATCTGTAAAGTACCTAAATTCTGTACTAGCAATCTGTTTTGAGAAATGAAATTACCTTGTTAAGTACCATTAATACTTTGCACAGTTAAAGCTGGCTATGGCTTTATGTAGTTTTGTGATGCCGGTCAGTAATATGGATTTTCAAATGTGGATATCTTTAGGAAACCCAACATTGGTAATTTTTGTCAATTTTTAATAATATATATTATTGGAGACCGGGTTCACCGAAAAATATAAATGAAAATACTTTTTATAGAAATTTTTTACAATAAAAATCAATTTATTTTGAGTAAAGTATCACATACTACTGTGTTAAATATTATTAATGTGGAATTAAATTTAATTGTGATTCTGCATTACTGTAAGAAAACCAATAAGTGAAAAAGAGATTTGATTGTTTTTGCTTAGTGGTCGTACGCAAGACCTGAATATGAAGCATATTTTCAGACAGAAAAATATCCTAATATTGATACAAATTTGTATACTTTAACACATGTATCTGTTTACCATACAGTGTCTTCAAAATTTGAAATTATTTTTTAAATAAACAATTTTTCCTTTGACGTGGATTGTTAAAAAATCTATTTAGCGTTAGAATACGTAAGTAAAATTATGGAACGTAATTTATACATGAAAAAAATGCATTGATTGAACTCCAAATTATTAATATAACAAAACTATGGTTTTTATATATTGATGAAGCCAATCTGCGGTATTAATATTTGTTTAGCTTACTTTCTGAAAAAAAAATCAGAGTTTGGGTTGTATTTTTTAACTTTAAGCAATGACATTATAAGCGTGGAGGTATTTTTTAAAGATTGATTAGATCAAACTTTTATAAAGTTTTTAACTATAAAACAACTAATTAACAAATAGATGTATTTAATCTGTGGTTAATTTAGAAAGTTTCTATTAATTACGATGATGAATTAATAAGATAATTATTATGTATAAGCTATGGACATCTTAAGAAAAAGATGAATTCATGAGCAGAAAGCTAATTTCTTAACATTTAAACGTTTTCTAACAATTCAAAATATATTTAAGAATTGTTTTAAAAGATTATTTAGAGTTTTTTTTCTTTGCAGTTTTCTAAACCATATTTATCTTCCCATTAGGAATTAGGATTTCGCTTTCACATTTCATACATTTATTTCAACATTTTACTCTTTCACAAATCTTTAAAATGTACTTTAAGATGTTGATTTATTACAAATATAATACTTTCTAGAGTAAACATTAAAATTTAATGGAATTTTGATTCTATTCTTATGCATTAGACAATGCCATCACTTTGAGAATTACGCTTTCATAGCCATTTTCAGGAACTCTGAAAGTGCAAAACAACATTTCTAATAGCATTTAAATCTCTTAAAATAAACCGTGATTCTGCGAAAACATGCATTTAATGCGAAAACAACGTCATACTAGGATTTCTGGAACTACAATTAAATGTACTAAATACGTTACTAATATGCTTGATGTTTCAAAAGCTCGTTGCGAAAGTAAAACGCGATGAGAGAAAAGATCTATGGGTTGGAGAGATATGCAGTTTGCTTATTTATATTCACCGTAGTACGGTATTTTAAATGACATAAAAAAATATTTCGGAAAAGCGTGACAATACAGAGCGCTATTGCATTCTGTATTATGAAAATAACGTGTGCATATCGCTCATGCAACGCATAAAACATTATTGAATACTGCATGCATATTTTTAGTACGCAAAAATAATAATGGTGCGCTATGTTATTGTGATTGCAAAGCGCACTTGGTACCTATTCATGTCATATGCAAATTTAGCATCAGGAGTCATATGATACGAATCAGCATACGTTGACAAAAACATAGTCACGCATAGGCTACTCATATTTTATAGTTCGTAGTCGTCATGTTATCATTTCCTTTTAAAATAGAAATTAATTGATTATAATGATACCGTTTCAAATTATTTTCTTTTCGAGCTAAGTCCTGAATAGAGTACTACTCTTATTATAATACAATTCCATTTAATTTTTTATATTCCGCATAGAAAATATTATAAATTCTAGCAAATTGATCCATTAATACTCTTTCGAACTCTTTTGAGGTTCCTCCTTTACGGCTCTTAAATAGAACGAACTTCGATTATGCCTCAGATTATACAAAAGAAAAGGCCTCAGTAACTTATTAACTTCTGGTTGATTGTTAATGTTGTACATAGAAGCAAAATGAGGCCTATTTGGGATGTAGATAGGAGTTTTGAATAAAGGTCAAGTGACGATGGGGGCCAGACACCTCTCTCTATAAATTTCGACATCTCGCTAACATAAGGACTTATAGCTCCTACCGATTTAACCTGCTTCCAGCTATAGAAACTAGTTGGGTATGGGATTTCGAGAGCTTATCATCATTCCTATTTTTATTACTTTCTAACTTTTAATTCTTTTTGAGGCCTTAAATAATAGTAAAGATAAATAATGAAAAATACGAGAGTAAAAATTCCTGATAACAAAAGGGAAACCTTAAGCAAATAAAATTATTCATCTAACTTGAAATACTTTTTTCTCATAGAAAGATTCATAACTTCTACACTTTTGCACAAGTACTTTATTTTTTATAAAGCCTCTTCAAAATTATGAACAATTAATTCTAAATTTTACTTGAATTTTATTCAAAGTACTAACAGCACGCTTGATCCATAATTATTAAAAGCCTTTGGGTGCTTGTAATATTTTCATAAAATTGAACTGACTATATTAATACTTGCTATTCAACAATGAAAGAAAATAATCAATTTAAATATACTTATTGTTAATATCAACATATTAATTAATGTAAATTAATGGGAGAACCTTGGAAAAAATAAGTATTCTTACTACTGAAGATACAAAAATAATGATTAAGAAATAAAAGCATCCTTACAGCTATGGTAGAACGTTTTAAATTTAAGGTAAAATTGGGAATTTTCCAGAAAGTATTAACACGTTCATGAAATATGCATATTTTAATTAATCTATTAATCTATTAGGAGATTAATCTTTGAATAAGTGAGCTTATAAAAAATATACATTCAATTTTACATCTTCATAACTATATCAGAATAATATGTATATTTTAATTTCTCTCATTGCTTTCGAATCAAGTTTAAATTGTTCGTACTAATCATTTTCTAGATTTCAGAAGGTTTTGGACAATATAACTCTGATAATGAGAACTAAAATAGATTGCTTTCGAAATTTATAGCACAACTGAATTTTATATTCTTTAACCTAGATAACTCAATTTAAATCAATATTGTTTTATAACTAATTATGTGACTCGTAGACAACGAATTAAAAAAATGTATTTTTTATATATTTCCTTTATATTTCAAATAATTAGCATAATTTAAGAGAAGTAGTAGAATATTTTAATTAAAAAATAGAAAAGTGTTAAGAATTAGCGTTTCCACTCTTCGCAAATGTTGAAAATATGCTCTCCACAACTAACCTTGTGGCAGTAGTTACATTCGTACTTTGTCATTCTACGTTTCTTAGATGGATAGAAAGTACAAATTGTGTGCTTGTTTAGCACTTTTAGACGTGTCTTCTCTGTGGGCTCTTCAATATTTGAAATATCTTCAGTATTTAATGGATTGTCACAAACATTCGACTGCTAGTAGAATATTACAGCAAATCTTGAAAAGTAACAAGTATACAGCTGTTCTTATCTTCAGATAACTCATTTTGCAACGGGAACATTTCGAATTCACAAAACTGGCAGGGGTTGGCATTTCATTAGACAAATATTTACTTATCTAGGTTTAAAGAAATTTACATTATAAAATTTAATATTATCCAATTTGATTAATGTAAGTCTATAATAAATAATTATTGTAGGAAATCACGAACTGTCAAGCCATGGTGAGGAGAAATTTACTCGAAAAGAAATATAAATTATCTATAAATTTTCTCTTGATGAAATTGCTTTCTTATTAAAATAATACTCTAACTTCAGTGTTAATTAAAATCAAACTTTAAGTAATACGTGTCAAAATATAAGAACTAGATGTCAAATTTAAAATTTAAAAATAACAGATCTCAATATCCTAGAAAATTCTCTTGAGTAGCTTTAAAGCTACTCAAGAGAAATATTAAAAACCATATCATATAGCACCATCATACATTTTACAATTAAAATATTTTTAAAACATTTAAGGAATAATCACTCTCCTAGCAATTTCAAATAAATTTCTTAATATTGCTAAATTTATCGTAATTATAAGTAGATAACGATTTATAATGATGTAAGAAACATAAAATAATATTTCAATGGATGATAATATAAATATTGCTGTTTCAATATATCATTTTATTTATTTATATTTAAATTCGTCTCTTTTACCATAAATGTTACTATGTAAGGCATGATCTACAATCTGTAATTAAAAATCAAGATATTCAGCCTTGCACATATCTATATTTTTCATAATAAAATCAAATAGTCAGGATAAAATTCAATGTTCAGCAGAAAAGGATTGTTAATATGGTTCAATTCGTAAGAATGTAGAAAAAGATTAAATAGATTTTTTTTGCTAGCTGGTCTTTCTTGTTACTATCCTTAATTTGTTTGTATAATTTCTTAATGAAAATAATATATAATATTTTTATAATAAATAAGCATTTTCATTGAAATAGTAATTAATAATTTTCTTGCAATTCTAGTTGAATGAGGCTGTTAAAATTGTTAAGTTTTCTTGTATCTCTAAGTTATATTCATCGTGCAAAATGAAAAAGACCTTAATCATATCTTCTATATCTATTGAGTTATTAAGATCTCGAAAATTTTTACAATATATTGAATGGATTTGGGTACTTCCTATGGAGTTAATTACTTAATTACAATTTTTAAAAATAGCTATCTTTCTTAAAGTTCGATAATATATTTCAAAATAGTTTTAAAACATTTTTCCCGATTTAGAGACATATGTATTTGATTCTAAATTTAATAGGGTTCTTATGAAATTTTGGAGTTAAGTACAAATATAGAAATTTTTATTAGTGAGATGAATTCTAAATTTTTTTTTAAAAAAAAAGCAGCAATCTTATTAATTTTTCCTTTTTTATATTTTGAGACTATTAAAGTATCAATGCTTTCAAAGAATTCAATACGCATTTCACAGTAAAATAGCTAAAGATGAGATCAAAGTTCTCAAGGACTTAATATACATAAACTATTATAAAATGTATTTGCAATTTCTCTATTAACATCCTAATAACTCAAACTTTGAATTCATTGTCAAATTTATAATTAATTTCTATCCAATCCCTAAGGATTTTTAATTTGAATTCCGTTTAGACTTCAATGATCATACGATAGTTGACAACTCGTTTAAGTATAAAATTATCCTTATAAACTTGACTCATAGCAAAAAATTTCTTGTTAGTTGCCCTCGGTCTGTAGTCGGTACCTCTCATCATTGCATTTCTTAATTTTTTATATCACTAATAATATCTATGTCTCCCGTAACTACGGGGGCACGGCATTCTTCTATGAAATTGGTATACCGATCACAAACACAATCATTCAAACAATGTGAATCCCAAATGGAATTACAATTAAAAGCCAATCTGCCCCAACTTTTTGTTATGCTTAAATGCTCTTTTTATTATTATACTTTTTAATGGGAAAATAAATACACACATGTTCTAAGAATACCTTAAAAATTTATTTCATTTTAAAATACTTGCTCATGTAATGACTTATGCAATAGTCTGTTTCTAATTTATCATCTATATGTATCTTAATATCCAGTTTACTTATGAGGTAATTATATATAAAGTCTCTTCTACTTTATTCCTGTTATTGAAATTTTATTTTAATAACTGCCTTTACTTGACTGGGTAAATTTGAGATTTGGAACACAATTTATAGTTTCCCAACTAACGTTATATAATTCATAGGAAACGTAAGCTTTGAAGCAAAATTATGTCATTCATTCGATTAAAATTTTTTAAACTACATATGTCACATTCTTTTCTAATAAAGTTTTATATAATTCAACCAAACTATTCGCTTTTCAATTAAATAAAGTTTTCAATACTCTCCACATCTTTCTTGATTCATAAATCAAAATAATTTAAACAAAAATCTACGTTCCATTCGGTTTTCAAAGTTATAAAAAAAAGTACCGATTTTGCTTTATGACTCTAGTTGTAGAACAAATCAAAAATTTAAATTTATTTTCTTCTTTATATGTATGTTTCTTTTTTCTTTTCTTTAGCAAGAGATTCTGGCTGTAGAAGCGGCTGAAAATAAAGGTTTTCTGACTATGTTATCTCAGGTAAGAAGCAAAGCCCTCTCCTGCAACGTCTAAAAAATTAATTTCAACGAAATTTTCCGAAAAGAAAAACAAGAGAGTTTGTTCATAAACTAATTGTTTTGAGACCACAGCACTCAATATTTTTTTCTAATGCCGGGCCGATGATGTAATATACCCTTAAAGTTGCGAAAAAATTGCAAATATAATTTAACTGCAATTTATTATTTTAACTTTCCAATAAATTAAATATGCATATCATTAAGGTTATATTTAGAAAATTATTGTATTTTATCAATTAATATATTAATGTAGTATTTATATATTTGTGTTTAGATCAGTATTAATACAGCTTTATTATAAATTATATTAACAAGTTTAAATTTAAAATTAAACCTTAATAATTAAACTCAACAAAATTTTCTTAAATTTTTATGATGTTATTAAAAACAATATTATTTTTCAAGAAATAAATATTATTTTTCAAGAAATCAATATTATTTTTTAAGAATCAATGTCTTTGTATTACATCCGTCATTAAAAATTATTTTTATAATCATTTGATAATGAAAGTAATTTATATGAGTTATAAATGTGTATCATAATTTTCATTATATACAGCTTGAAGTAATGTATTTTAATTATCATAGAGTTACGTGGTCTCATTGATAAATTTACAACCATTCTAAAATTTCAGAGGCAGGCAGGCAAGTATAAGACAAAAAGTGAAGAATATTCAGATTTAAATTTTTCGTAGCATTTAAAGGAAATATCAATCGGGTACTTTTATTCATAAAATTATCTTCATATTCTAAATAATAATAATACTCAATTTACTTACTTGCTTTGTAAAATCCGAAATTTCATATAGAAAACTCATTGAGTAATCTTTATTTTTTTACAATGATATTTTGCTGTGTTTACAGTTTTTCTAAAAATGAAATATCCCCTAAATAAATAATCCTTTATTTTCTAGGTAAGTTCAACACTATTTCAAAAACCAAATTAAGGTCTCTTAAACTTATTTCAAAAATGTACAAATTCATAAGATTGAAATAGGTATCATATTTCCATGAATTTCACTTAATAAGTGAGTGATATGAGACTTTCTACAAAAAAGTTTAAAATGGGGGAAAACATTTTAGCAAATAAAAAGTCCTTTAATTTTCTTTCTCTTTTATACAATTTAGATAGTTAACTCCCTTAGCCATTTTCAGTTCATTGAAAATCTGCATATATATTAATGGATTTGAAAAAAAAGTAAGCTTAGTTCGTATAGAAAAAAAAAAGGGGGGGAGTATTTTTTTTTTTTTTTTTTTTTTGAAAAAAAATTCTTGATTTTTGCAAAGATAAAAATCATTCTCCCTCCCAAATTACAAATTTCTCAAGACACTAACATCAAAATTTCGGATTAGAATTGTTATATACAGCAATTTTTAATAACATAAATCTAATCTGAATTATTTTCTGACTCTAGTAAAAGAAAGTATGAAACAATGCAGTATTTAATTTTATAAAATAATTATAGTTTTATTTATTTTAGATCTGATAAAATCTTAGAATTTGTCGTAAGTCATACAGCCAATATTTTGTAGAACCTAGAATTATTCAACTTAGAAAATTTAATTATTAAATAATTTCTGATACAATATTTCTTTCTGAAAAGTACATTTTTTAAAAAAATTTAAAATCATCTCTGAACGAATTATTAATCTAAAGATTTTTGTTAGTACATCTTCCGATACAGGAGTGACCGTTAAATGACACAAGTTTAATAATAAACCACTTGGTGGAATAAATTCTTAGAAGCAAATTTATTTGCTGAAGTTATTTAATAAATTGCATGGCGCCATCTAGTGACGCAAGCAATAACTACATTTTTAAATTTACGCTAACAATTCAGTTCGCGTGAAAAGTATTACAGTTATCCTTTGTGTATTGTGATACGCATGAGAAACCCAACCAAAATACATATAATTTACATTTAAATGTCAAGATTGTGAGTGGTTTGATGTAGTTTTCTGAAATACAGGAAGTGTGAATGAGACATCTGAATAATAAAACATCAAAAAATATTGAGATTTTTTTTAATAACGAAACTTTGTAAATAACTTTTGTGTCAGGAATCTAAATTAAGTAAACCGCTCAATTTCAATAATTATATATAAATTCTATCTCATTATCAGCATCTATTATGGAAGTGTAACGATTAAATTTGCTAGAGCATAGTATAACGATGTGTTTTTGATAAAATTATACACACGAAAAGATCAGTTTATTAAATAATTAATAAAGCATTAACAATATTCTTATATTAAATTTGTAATAACATAAATTAGTCCATTAGACAATTATATCCTTTCAAGCTTTCAAAAAATAAGTTAATTAGTAAAATATTCATAAATAATGGTTTCATTCACTTAAACACACTTTATATATAATCAACAGCACTTAATAAACAAATTTTATTAATTTATTTTCTCAATAAACTTCAAATAAGAAATGTAACTTTTTGAAATTAAATTAGCCGAATTAAGGATATAAATGACTTTATAAAACTGGAGCTAATTACTTTTCTTTTATTCTTTCAAACAAAAGGAATAATTAGGCATGTTAGTTCTCCTCCTTATTTATGACTATTAAAATCTAAATTTCTTTAATTAATTTAAAGAGATTAATTCAAACTAAATTATCGAAGTACAACATCTATATTCATTTGAAAGGATTGTAAAACAGTATTTAAAGTCAACTGGATCTACAATTTTCAAGCCGTTGTGCATCTTTTACTAAATAACTATACAAAGATAATTTTAAATGACTAATCTTTAATCATATACTAGTATTGAAAAAGTTTACATGAAGATAAAAGAAATTTTAAGAACTCAAAATGGTGTTATAAAAGTAAAATGAAGTAGCAAAAAGTTATAAATGCGTAATGAGGTATAAATGAGTTTATTATTTCTTGGATCATTTAAATACCATCATGCGATATAATCTTTAATCGGATACTAACGATGGAAGTGTTTATAGGAAGATAAATGAAATTTTAAGAATTCAAAAAAAGCGTTACTGAAGCAAAATGAAGTAGAAAATAAAAAAAAAGTGTTTGCTATTTTTATGATCATTTAAATACCGTCATGCGATACTTTGTCAAAAAGAATTATTTTGGTTGCATTTTCTTCCAATTCCGAGTATCACAGCACCAGTGGAAATAATAGTTGCTTCTTTGCTAATCAACTAATGCTTCAGATTATTTTTAAGAATTTAAGTATATTTCTTAATTATAAATTTGCTCATTTTGAAAACAAAATATAAATATATTGAAATATTACCTTAACTAAAGCAACAGAGGGTAAAGAAGTTATAAATCTTCCAAAAGGTAAATTTTAATTTTAGAATTAAATTTCAAATATTGAGTATCTAGTTTTATCCGTATGCATCTGTAAATTCTGTTGAAAAAGAATAAAAGCTTTTTTTTTATTCAAATCAAGTTTCTTTCCTTTACAGAAATATGGTAAAAAAAACTATAAATATTTCCAATATTCGAACTCCTTCAGCTTCTAAATATTAAATTTTATTTATTAAATAATGATCAATTTAATTAATACTTTACAAAAATGATCGATACCTTCATTTTTCATTTTTTTACACATTATTTAGTAGCTTTCTTAATAGCTTTTATACATTTTATATGCTACTTTTAAAATATGCGATTGCTTCTTTAGCTGTAATATTTTTAAGCATTTTTCTATAAATACGCCTCTAGATTTAAATTTATGCCAGTATAAAACTTGAAATCTAATTTTTGCACCATTCTGATAGCAGTCACTCGCATGTGCTTTCAAATTCAATTATCTAAAGCTTTTGAAATTAGATTAGCAATTATAGCTTATTTCTTCATTGCCTGCCTGTCTCGTTTTTATAGCCTTATTACCTATGCCCAAAAGTGAGCTCGCGAAAACTCACAGTTTATGCAAATATAAATTTCTCTTGAAAGTCATCGCAGGAGAGGTAAATGCACTGAGATATTCACGTAGCCAGGAAATTTTTTACAAGTAGTGTTTTTGGTTTTGCAGTTTTAAGTTCACTTGGCTTTGTCTACGATACTATTTATTTTAAAACATTTCTGCATGTGGTACATAATTTTTCTCAAAATTTTTGCATATATCTAAGAGTAGTTTCACATATGTGCTATGTATTTTAATATAGAGTGCTTTTTTCATGCATTACTAATTTGTAAAAATGTATAGTTTTATATGATTCGTCGTTAAAAATATAACTATTTGAAATTTCAGGTGGTAAAGACAACGAGTTGTTGAATATTTTGAAAGAATATTCGTAAACTTAACTTTAAGACTTAAACGTAAACTTAATTTTCAAATAAATGTAAAATGAATGAAAAAATTACTACAAAGAAACAATTATTGAGGGTGAATATTGAGGCACTATTGGAATCAGAATGACTCCAACAAAGCCGCAATATTATTAATTTCATTGGAATATTGCATCTTAATAAGTAGTATTTCAATTTATTCATTAATAAATAAATAATCCAATTTTATACAGTGAAGGTAAAATGTAGTATGTAAAAATATTTAAACTTTTCAGATTTAGAGTATTATAAGATTTCGATGGATAAAATAACATTAACCAAAATGCAGTACTCATAATTAAGTTTAAAATTATTCTCATTAAATAGAAAATTTTTGTCAGCTTAGAAATATTTGTAATATAATCTAATTAACAAGAATATAGTCAATCACTCTTGAATAAATTATCTTTAATCATGATGAAATACATATCTGAATTATTTTTCAGACTATTTCGACGAGAGATAAAATTAAATTACTGATACCAATTATAAAAATGCATTCATAATGTAATTTTTTCTACTGTTACATCAAATGCATTTTTGAAGCAAAGGGGCAACAAATAAGGAAATGCAGTTGCTATAAATTGAGAAAGTTAATCTTATATTTGTAACTAAGACAATTCAATTTTATTGAAATATGGTAAAATTCTACATATTAATTCATGCGATAGTTTTTGTGTATAATACCAATTACAGTGAAGATATTAAAGCAGACATAGGCTTAACAAAATACGAAGGAGTGTTTTTTAACAAATAAATTAATTAATAGAACCTATTTCTTATTCTCTTTAGACTTACAGATGAGTATGCTACAGACTGATATGCAATGTCAAATATTAGAGAAAATTACCAAATATGACACGGAATGACATGAGTACTTATTATTGTCGCAATAATTAAAATTTAATCAAAAATACTTTAGAGATGGCAAACTTGGATCACATTTCATCGAAGAAAATTTTAAATAACGTTAAGTCCATTTAATTGTCAACAATTCTTGAATGCATTCATTGAATGCGGCTCAGCTGATTTCATTATGAAGTAAATTTATCTTTTTTAAATCTTATATGAATTTGTAATGAATATTATAACTTACAAACATTTAAATTGTTAAATTTTTAAGTCATTAGAAAGTGTAAGCTTTCGAAAATGATAAAGTACATTAATGAAAATGTCAAATATCCTTATTCATTAGCCTAACCAAATTTTATTAAGAGTAATCATATATATATTGATTAATTTTATACATAAAAGAATATTTAGACTAACAGAGTAATGCTTTAGTGTATTTTATCAATAAATGTAGGTATACAAAATTTATAATTAATTTCAAAATTGATTATGCTGTATAATTAACATACACAATTCACTCATTAATGTATAAATGATAATAATGTGTACAGTTTTAATCATTTAGAATATAAATCACAAAATATTTTTCCACGCAAACAATTCCTTGAATGTGTGTTATATTTTTTTTTAATTTTGAATTCATTATTTTTATAACATTTTTAAATTGTATTTTTTTTTCTTTTAATTAATGATTTGTTTCAAAATATATGTAATGTAAATGTGAGTGATATTGTATCATCTATTTTGATCTTGTATGTGTTGTCCATAAGAGCAATATTATTTACCCATTTTCTAAAGTTATTCCATTTATTCTACCGTGAAGGATGAGTATCTAATACTTAATGATTGGTTTAATAATTGCATTTATAATTTATGTTTGAGTGCTTTTATGTATTTATTTTGCAGCATATTTTCATCAAAGTGGTAGAAAAGTGTGCTAAAATAATTAGTTATACATTAATTTACAATAATTGCAAGTTGGAGAATTCTATTATTTATTAATAACTTTTCTCTGCAAAATACTATTATAAATGGTACAAATAATAGCACTTACATATACTTTCTAATATGTATGCACAAGACATCATGAATGTTTCGAAAGTTTCTTCAAATATTTATTCGAATAATATGAAAAGAACAATGAGAAAGTATTCATTTCTCGATGCATAACGAATTGTTTCATGTCTGGGCCCCTTGATTGATTCCATTAATCATACACTCCATTAATTAAGCGTTTGACTTACAGAATTCTATATTTTTACTATTGCAATTAATTTATAACATCAATAGACGAAAAAAAAAGAGGTTTGACGATTTTAATTATCTTTGTGAGTCTTTGCTATTTTGACTATATATGATAAAAAAAAAATCTAATGTTTCATTATTTTCTGTTAAATCAATCATGCATTTAAGTTCTGTTTTGAATTTTTTATAATTCTTTGAATAATATGTTAACTATCCATATGTTATTGGTTTCGTCCAAAATATTTAATTTTATTTTTATTTTACATTTTCTGCTTCAGATAAAAAATTATGATTAGGAAACAAATGTTTATTTTCGTTCAAGAATAGCAACACGCATAAAATATAAAACTTAAAAGTAAAATTATATGAAATATAAATCATTATTATTTAACATCAGCTTTATATTCAAACATTTGCCTCGTAATAAACAGTATATTCACCAATTCATCGAATACTTTTAATACTCTTCATTTTACTGCAATAAGCAGTCTTGTTATAAAAGCCATAAGACTGCAATATAAGACATTTTGAAATTCTAAGAACATTGTGTATCACGCAAAATAAAACTTTAAATTGTGAATTCTCATGATCACTAATTAGAATTTTTAAATTTTCAAATCAAATTACTTGTAGTAAAATAAGTACCAAATATTCCCTTTTTTGCAAAAAATGTTAAATAGAAAAAGTAATAGAAAAATAGATAGAAAATATTAATAAATAGAAAATAATTTTAAAAAATTTTAATTAATTTTCTTCTCTTTTTTCTATTTAAAATTTACTTTTAAATAGGAAAAAAGAGTTTCTTTCTGAGTAACTAGTTACAAGACGCTGGTAGATTATCTATCATCTATTAACTAGCGTATCGTTAAGCGTTGAGAACAGTAAAAAAATACAATCTCTTCATAAAACAAAACTATTATAAATTTACTTACTAATGAATAACTATTAAAACTATGACAATATTAATTCTTATTAGACTAATTTTTGTGCTTTTCATATTCAGCGTAAAAATATACAATAAAGTAACTTCATATTTTCATCTTAAGTCGTTATGAATATGAAAAAGATGTGTGAAGTGTTTGAAAATTACTAATTAATTCCTCACTATTTCATTTACTTCTTAATTAAATTATTTTAATGTAAAAAAACATTATGAATTTTAAAATATAAGATCTCTTTCATCTATATATAAATAGCAGAAACAATTTCTTTTTTTTTATATGTAGAATGGTAAATTACATAATACATATAATACATATAAAAGTCTACTTAATGTATTGCGCATATTACAATCCTATTTATACATGCTCATTAAATGTTAGATTTTATTTAAATGAATTGTTAAGGTATATTTTAGGCAGAATTTTATTAAAATATTGAATGTATGCCTTTTATACGTTGATAAAGGAATACATAGTTAGTTTTCTCTGAAGATAAATATTTCAGAATTCACATAAAATAATTATTTCTTCTATGCATATATTATAATTCCTTCATTCAGGTTTGTAACTATCTTATTCTCATCCAATGTCGTTAATATTTAATACATCTATCCATGTTTTATACATTAGTTCCTCTTTTTTGTATACCTGCACTAATTTTTACATTTAATCAGAAGATACGTTTACTTTTTTAGCAAGAGATAGGACAATGCCTATTTCACAATCTAATTGAAAGCAAGCAAGTATCCCGTAATACACTTCGAACGTACGGTATTTAATATTCTTTAAATCGTTTGCCTCATCTTCTCTCTCCCTCTTTTCTTGTCCTTTCAGGGAGCAACATCTTATTTTTCTTAAAAGGACGTCAGAATTTGCATTTTCAATATATTCTTTCTCGAATGTTACTGTAAACGTTTCTATATGGTGCAAGATTTGAGCTGCATTTATTTGGGTTTGAATAAAATCAAATAATTTAAATTTCGCGTACGTCTAAGCTCTTTGCACAACCCAGCGCAAAGATATTAGACGGAATTCAGAGGGGTTGATAAAGTACTTAGATATTAGCTTCATTCCACACAAACACATTCTCTTCTACAATCTACTCTTCAAGTCTTTTGAAGAAGAGGAAATTCTGCAGTGATGTTAGACTTCAACAAGATTTACTGTAAGTCCTTAAAGTCAATTTCCATGCTAATGAAGTAAGTTTGGGTTTTCATTACTGCTTATTCAATGTATGTTTCAGAGATGAAGTCTTTTCCTATTCGCACTGTATTGTTTTTCTGCTTTTTCTCGATAAGACAAGTATTTTCATGAGATACCTTTCGATGACAGTATTGTTATTCATATAACTATGGAGTAACAGAGGGAGAACTACTGTTTTTCTACGACACCGGTTTATTATCAATGGCTTAAATGTGTTTCTACATACAAATTAATTTATTTTCTTGTTCGAAATTTGCTAACTCTGGTTCAAGAAAGCACGTTTCCTACCTTTATGTTATGAGTGACATATTTGTATCTCAATGTGATATACATAGGAATTGCACAAATTAAAAACAGCAAATTATTCTTTCCTTCAACAAAAATATCAACGTTTGAGATAATTCTCAATAAATGTCTTGCTCAAAGAACGCACTTCATTCATTCTTGCCGCAGGATGCAATTTATTATTTATACACAAAAAAAAAAAACACAATTTAAAACAATTTAACACATACTAGTATACAAAGTATAGTGCATGCAATTGAGCACCAGAGTACTCGCCCTCGGTCATACATAACCTAAAACACTTCTTTTTCTAAATTCAATAAAATTTGAGCCACATATTTGTTACGTATTTGTTAATTTAAATTCTACCCACAATACAGTGAATCTATCCCTTTTGTATTTCCTTAGCATTTATTGTATATAAGTATATTCTAGGTTCTGTTTCAGCATTGTATTTGTTTTAATCAATGCAAAACAAACTCATGAACCTTGAAATAAAAAATGTTTTCACTTCAGTTTCAATTGTTTTGCTATGGTGTTTCTATATAAAGGTATTGATAGGTGTATTTTAAACTTGTTTCTATTATGTACTAAGGGGCACAACAATATTCTACCCACAATACGTATTATTCTTCATTTGGGTCACGCTATGGTTGGAATTGGGCTTAAATAAAATAGCTTTGCTTCGTCTGAAAATTAGAGCTTCTGTTTCAATTTAATATTTATTTTCTTGTAAGTGGAGTTTATATTAGATTATTGGAGAATTCTTACATTTATGTCTACATGCATTTGGTTACCGATTCATGCCCATTTAATTTTAAAAAATTGTCTTTATTTGAAATGAAGAAAATTATTAATTCCCAACTGATTGCATTTTTCTTTATGTAATCAGTGAAATTAATACCTGATTCACACACGTAATATTAAACTTTCACCGATATATTACATTTTTATGAAATAATTCTGATTTTGTAATCCAAGCTGTTTATTTTAGCTCCCCTCGTATTTTTGAAAGGCTCGATTCAAAAACTGTTCCGCATTTTCTCTGAATATTTTTCATTTATATCAATAAAAAAAAATTAGGAAATCAGTATAAAATTTTAAATGAATCACTGAATGAAAATACAAATTTTCAATTCTTATTTTTTACTTAGAACACATGAAATGGTACTCGAGTCTAAAAATATGAGTCATTATACCTTTTATAGTTTAATCAATGTCACATTAGAGCAACATAACAAGTCATTGGCAGAATACCTCAAAATCTTGAACTGTTCTCAAATGATGACAATCACAATTGTATTCATAGCCAGTTAACTTGCAATATATTCTCAAGGAGGACTTTTCTTCAACTCTACTAGTTTTATTTATTTATTTATTTCATGAATTAAGGGCTGATTTCTAGCTTTTCCTGTTCGTCTACAACTCAAAGTAATCAAATTAATTTTCTCTCTCTCTTACTCTCTCTCTCTCTCTCTCTCTCTTACTCTCTCTCTCTCTCTCTCTCTTTCTCTTTGTTCGCTACTCAACTCAAAACTATTTTTCATTATAAGTATTCTCAATAATTTTTCTACATATTTCAAAACTTAGTCTTCAACTTTCTCGTTAGAATCTTTTGAAAAATGTAAATAAATCGGTGCAGGAAATTGCCAAATCAATTCTTATATCTTAATTGCAGGTACAGGAAATGGTTATATCTTAAAATATGAATCATACTGCCATTTGTGATTTTACAAAATTTGATCAATATCATATTATAGCAACACACCATGATGCTGGCAACGATCCTCATAATCACGAAATACTGTAAAATGATGATACTTTTTCAACTCCAATTATTTCCTTTAAGATTTTTCTGATTTGCGAAATGATTTCTAAATCTTGTTATTCGTCTACAGCTCCAAGCAATCTTATTAATCTGTAACTCTTCACTTATACACTTAATACGTTAAAACGTGGTGCATTTCTTACCTTAAAATGTAGTAATATATTTATAATTTTAAAAATTAATATACTAAGTACTTTAAAACTTAATCCTGATTCTAAAATCGTTTCACTCCGTTAATTCAATGAAAATAATGAAAAATGATTCAGAACATAAAAATTTCACAATTTTTTCTTTAGTTAAATACCGTTTCTTTCCATATCATACGTGCTATGATTCTCAAAGAATGCCTATCAGGCTTAACATTAGCTTATATTTTCATTATTTTATGAGTCTTTAGGAGCATAAAAAATATCACAGCTTTAAAGATTATACATGAATTTAAAGAATAATGTTTTTAACTATGCACATATTTTTTCAAAGTTTTTACTTCACATATCTTGTAATTATGGAAATATTTATTACACTAACAAGATCCTCCACTCTAATTATGGAATATGAATGATGATATTTCATCTCGAAAACTCATAAATGAATTTTCTGTTCTTATCCAATTAAATTTCACCTCATGTAAGTCAAGTTACAATGGATCCTAACTAAAAAAATAAATATTTTTATACTAAATTGAATATTATTCCCTATTCACGTATTAATGAGGAGAGCTACATAAGGGGTTCTTAACATACATACAATATCTCGAATAAATAAAAATAGCGTAGAAAAGGCCATGTGTTGCCCGGGTGATATTTTCTAATTATGCAGAGTGACTCATTGCGTCATAAATCTCATATTTTTTATATTCACTTATTATGCATGTTTTTTCTTCAGGATTCTTGTTACACTTTTATTGTTATTATTATTTTTTTCTTCTTCTGGCTCATATGTTCCGCTCTACTCCCGTCTCCTCTCTCGTGCTAAGAAAAAGAAAAAGACGTTTTAAGAAGATAACACATGCCAACAAATTTTTTTTATCCTTTTTAAGGACTGGCATATCAGTAGTCGTCGTTTATACAGTAACTTTTCGCGACTCAAAAATATGCAATGACTTAAAGAAACCAAGGGGGGTCGTAAGCATAATAACAATAAAAAAATAAAATGACAATAAAAACAAGACAAAAAAATTTTTTTCCTCCTTTTTCTGTAAAGATAAAAAAAATGTGCAGGGAATGTCTTGTAAAACAAATGAAGAGTACGCTTCTCGCACCTACCGAATTACTTCCCATTATTTGCTCTTGTTTCTCATTTAATTGGCATAAATGTGTTTGGTAAGGGTAAGGGCATAATCTATTCTCTCTGCTCGTTGTGAACATATATTTCTTGCATGGCTCATTACCCCGCTATCTTCATTACCATCGAAACCACGCTTCCAAGGGAAAATAATTTAGAACGGTTTGTAATGATGGGACACCATTCCTTCTGGACAAACTTTTGTGTCCCATTTTATTTTATACCAGTTTTTTTATTCACTTTTAGCTCTACGATATTCATTAAAGTTTTTTTTTGTCCTTCTTTTCCGCGAGCCTTTTTTTTGTGCTTTATCCCAGTTTTAAAGAATCTGTTTGTTATTTCTTTTGGTGATAATCGACTGCATGTTAACGATGAGAAAAATTTTGGTTCTTTTATGGATGACACTGGCTGGCAACTTCTGGTGCCCTTACACTTTTAACAACTGTTCTGGTTTTTCCCCCCGCCCCCCGTCCGCTCCCCCCCGGGGGGGGGGGCCGCACTCAATACGATAGCCAATGTTAAGCATAGAGCATAAAAATGTTAAAGTATTGAGCCTAATCATATTATAAGCCGAAACAATGAATTAATCTAAAATCGAATAATAGTAAATTTTCTGTGTCATATAGCTACATAATATTGGTTTTCAAAAAACTTCCCTCGAGGATCAACATAAAATATAGTTTGAGAATAATAACTTGAATCAAAAAATCTATTCATGATATATAAAAAGGTTTTATTTTAATTTAGAATTATATGACATATTAACTGGTCTGTAATCTATACAATCTGACCTAAACACAATGGTCGTAGTCCATGGTTACTAAATCACAGATTAAGCAAACGGAGAGTTATAGTATTAATGTAAATTGAGAAAACAATCAGAAACTCAAAAACATTTGTCAAAATTTGTCTTTTTTCACTGTTCAAGCCTTTTTTCAGGTCGTTCCGTTATCATTGTCAATGGTATCTACAAACTGACGAATTTCATCTTCCTTTTTGAGCCACCCATACAGTAACTCAAAAAGGAACTTAATCAGATTCAGGGTGATTAAGTTCTCTGACAATTTCAACTTGCCTAGTCCCTTTTAAATTCCTTCGATAACATTGAGTTCTTCCACGATGGTAAAAACCTTTTATTGGCGTTAACACTCTTTCGACACTATTTCGAATTGTTACGGAAACCCTTAATACAAGAAAAAATTAATATAACTCTTAAAATTTGATCAATACAAAATAACTGAAAGTACAGTTAATCTTTTTGACCACAAGATCTTGAAAATAATTTCTCACAAGAAATAATCTAAAAAAAAATTGTAACATTTCCCTTTCGATGTATTTTTACACATATACATACACACACACACACACACACACATATATATATATATATATATATATATATATATATAGCCTCGCGTGTTAACGGGGTCCAACTGAAGTTACATAATATTACTTTACAAAAAGCTTCCCTGGACGATCAACATAGAATGCAGCTCATGAATAATAACTTGAGCAAAAATTCTATTCGGAGTATCGAGAAAGGCTGCGTTTAATTTAAAATCATGTGGCATTAACTAACTATTCTGTAACGTATAGTAACAGAATATTACTTTATAGAAAAATTCACTTGAGGATCAACATAGAATGTATTTCGTGAATAATAAGTAGAGAAAAAATTCTATTCAGAGTATGGAGATAGGTTGTATTTTAATCTAAAATCATGTGTCATTAACTAATCTATGTCATATAGTAACAGAATGTTACGTTACAGAAAAATTCACTTGAGGATCAACATAGAATGTAGTTCATGAAGATAACTTGATTGGCTCATTAATATAACTTTGTTGTATGTTAATCTAGAAACATTTGATATTATCAAGCCCGTAACAAATAGCTACAAACTATTACTTTATAGGAAACTTCACTCGAATATCAACATATAATGCAGCTGGTAAAAATAATTTGAACAAAAACTATCTTTATTTGAATATCTTATAACAGTCTACTGATTACAAAAGCAATTTCGAATTCTTTTATATCACTTCTAATTCAGCCCAGGAAAAAAATGGAGCAATCTCCCTAACTACTAAGGAAATTTCTCATTATTTAAGTATTTGTTGCATTTCATTTAGGAAAAAGTAAAATAATCATTCAACTACTAAGTAATCTCACATTCTTTTAATATTAATTCTCGAGGGAAAAAGACTACTTTTCTAACTACGAATGTATTTTTTTTTCATTTTAAATATTACTTCTAGTCCAGTAAAAAATGGATCAATCTTATTACAACTGAAAGAAATAACTTTTTCTGTTGATAATATTTCTAATTCAATTCCGAAAAAAGTTCAGTATAACTGAGAGATAAAGAAATTTCTTATTGCTTCAATATTAATTCTTTCTAATTCAGGAAAAAAATATATCAGTCTTGAAACTCTAACGGAATTTTTTATTTTTTCCCGTATTAACTACAATTTTGCACAATCATGGAATGAGCAACAGCTTGCAAAAATGTTTGAATGTAATATATATCATTGTGTGGATTGTTCCTATATAATAGGCGTTGTAATGATGTAACATATAGTATAATCTCATTACAACGATAATAGAGAATGCATTTATTACTTAAGTTTAATTAATACAAGTGTTTGTATTACTAGAAGCTTTCCTTTATATATGAATAAATTAATACAATGAGAAATTACAGGATATAAAGTATTTATTAAGTTTATTTATCACTATAACCGTTTTTTTTTTTTTTTTTTTTTTTTTTTTTTTTTTTTTTTTTT
>BMAW01080882.1:1563297-1591521 GCA_019974015.1 Nephila pilipes
TCATATCGACTCCAGTGCATAGACCACAAAATACTTCGATACATATTTATATATAAAAAGAGGGTGATTCAATGATTCAAAAAATACTTGCGTTTGAAGACAAATAGTATCATTATATATATGAAATAAACAAAAGTTACCATAGGTTGCTACCATCTGTTAAACAAATTTGACAATGCTTTGTAAGTTAGTTTTTGTTTGGTAGTCATTTCCTGCGAAATCAACATTTGATTGCCGCTGCGTCGAGTTGTTCACATCGATGATGAATGAATTCATCGTAAATACACCGGAAACCAAGTTATAACAAAACAGTTGGTTGCTTCCAGTGAATCTGCTGCAAAGAAGACGAGGATGATCTCATGTCTCATCAGGTGTGAAATGAGTCATGAACACGAATGCGAGTAATAGAGACAGCTGTCTAGTGAGTCAGATACTTACTGAAAAATAACCACTTTCGATGCTACGAGCGCCATGTATTCGATTTTCTAAGGACTTAGTGAACGACCCTCGTATATAAATTGGAACATCAAGAAAATATTAAAAAAGGAGAAAATTTATCTAGTTTCATTTATAAGAATTATTTACTATCTCTTCTTATAACTGTGTATTTTTGCCGCCTCAGTACCATTTCTGAGAGGTATAACATGTAAGAATATAATATATAGATTCTCAAAAAGCTAATACTACGAATGGTGAAGCTACTAATAGGGGGCTGCCTGTTTTTGACAATAGATGGCATTACAAAGACAGGGTCGTAATACCATTGTGTGCTCCCATTTCTTAAAAGTCGTCGAAACAAATTTGTCACTGATTCATAATTTAGTTTCGATTTGGTTCCGATTAGCCACATTCTGCCAAATCAAAATCTGATTGGAGCCGCGAAGAACTGACGTTGTTATTTTGCGTCGAGATATCGCACTCGATAAGAACTGGATTCCTTATTATACACCGGGAATAAAGCAACAATAAAAACAGAGAATTAATTCATGTGGACCTGTTTCAAGCTAGGTGAAGACGGTCTCATCTGCCGGAAAAGTTATGGTGACGATTTTTTGGGATGCGTCATACTCATGGATTTCTCATTAAAAGAAAAAATAATCAATGGACAATACCACAATAAGTTACCCCATTCCCATTCCTCACACGTGCACTTTTCAAACCACCCTCATAAAGAAAAGGAGTGTACAATAATATTAAGTGTGAAGTTTAAATTTTTTTTATATCATAATATACCATAATCAAGAAATAGTGATTGTATGGTAAGAAAAAAACCCACAAAAATATTTCATACAAAAATTTTTGATGATTGTTTTTACAGCCTTTTTATCTAAAAAAGTGTCAAGTGGGATTATTGTTAAACAAATTTTGTAGGTTTCCCTTTCATTACTTATTTTCGGACTTGTAATATTAAAAAATAAATTTCTTACCACATATAAAGAAATTATTTTTACTCAACTTCAGTATTTTCTTGTGATGAAACTTTTACCAAGAAAATATTACTTGTTTATTTAAAATTACCCCATAATCTAGGGGGTAATTATAAACTATAATTTCCCCCTTACACTAGAATACCGAAAGAGAGACATTATAGTGATTAGTCATGATGGTTGGTGGAGCATCAATAATTTTTCTTACTGATCAAATGCTGTATTTACAATTACCATAATTTCCCACTCCTTATTCAAATTATTTAAAAGAAATATTTAGATTCGCTGGCATAAGAAACACAGAAATAATTCATTTTACATTTAATGCATAAAAATTATATTTAGTTGAGAAGATATAATTTTTTTATAAATTAAAATATAGATATTATTTTTTTTATAAATTAAAATATAGATATTATTTTTTTTAAAAATTAAAATACAGAGAGGATAAAAGTGTGTTATCGATGCAAAAAAAGAATGTTGCATTTCTTTCGTATTAACCGTGCCTTCAAAATGAAATTTATTCTAAAGACCTTCTTTACATCTTACTGGAGCAGATAAAATTAATGTGATTTGGGGATGTAGTATGGAGAACTGGTCATTTTCTACATGAACGAATTAAATTTTTTAGCCACCATTACTTTTGATTCTTGTGACCTCCAATTCATGTTCAGTGAAATGACATCAAATCCTGTACAAACATGAGAAAAATGAGTTTTCCTTCTTTTCCCTTCTTCAGTGTCCATAAACAGAAATATACTAGATTCAATGTATTCCATTAATGAGTCTAAGTATGTAGCTTCTTGAGAAGTTCGTCTTCCATATTTTTAACGAATGTATCGAGATCTTCCAACATCTCATTGTTGATGTCAGAACATTTTTTTCAGTAGTTCGTCTTTATCACTTTCTTCAATTTCACTGACATTCCTTTTCCTTTCATTTGGCACCTTTGTTGAATTTTTGCTTCCTCCATACTCTTTCACCTCTCTCAATTTTGGCTGGAATTTCTTCTTTTTCTCTCTTCTTCCTCCTTAAATTCATCTAATTTACCTAGACCACGTTTCGCTTGGTTGAAAAGGATTTGGAAATTCAAATATAATCAGAAAGTAAACTCCAATATTATTCAAAGGGAAAATCGTGAACATCCATCGATACAACAAGATAAAAGTAAGCTAAGTCTTCTATGTATGATTAAGCACAAAATGAAGAAATATCACTCATTAAATTGCCAAATCAATCAAAATTGCTTGGAACTTTTAACAAAAGGGTGTTTACATTTACCCTGTACTTCGAACAATGAGGGGTATTTGTAAACATCAATATCATGAACTACAGGATCATTGAAAATATTACATCCAATTTTTTTTATTTTTCTTCTACATTCATGTATCACTAATAATAGTAAACAATTAAAACAACATACATTTCACTAGAATCTCTAGCTCAGAGCAAAATACAGCGCTCTAAAACTCTATAGCAGTAACATATCACTCTCTGGCATTCTACATGGAATAGAACTGTCATCTGTTTCACCCAAAATTTGCTTAATCTCAATTTTTCATGCTCAATTATTACCTGCTATAATTTTTCTTCTATTTTTAAAATAAAATTGCCCTAATCAGATTTCTCACTTAATATACTCAAGTGTAATTGTTTAAATTTAAAATTTAGGTAACTAAGCATTTTTAATTTAAATTTTTTTGATACCATTTTTAGATTTTTACTTTTCCAACATTAAATTCCTTTTTAGTAGATCCCATTCACCCTCAAAAAGGATATTTTTCATACTTATTATTCATTATTATTTTTATAAAGGATATTTTTCATATCCCACAACTATCCATCCAAAATGCAACACCAGGAATTGCAAAAGAAATCAAAGCCAAATTTACAAGAGAGATAATACTATGTACAAAAAGAAATAATAGAAAAAGTAGAAAAATAGCCTTCCAATAGGTGAAGAAGACGATGAAATCAGTATTGAGTATTACCAACTACTCGATTTGGATGCTTCTTTCATGGTGTTGTATTTTGAGTGGTCATTTCAAGGAGAAAGATGTTAATAACATATTGATTAAAAAAAGGAGAAATTCTACGAAACGAAAAGTTCATAATAAACAGCAACGCATGATTAAAAAGATATTATTTGTTACTGAAAATCAATAATTTGGTAACAATAAGAGATATCTCTGTGTTCACTCATTCGAAATTATTCAATCACTCCAATTCAACATTTCTGTGTTAATTATATTTCCTATCTTAATGTATCCAATGTGTTAAAAAAATAATGCATTTAATACTTGTAATAAAATATTTCTTTTTCACGAATATTATATTAATTTATGCCCAAAATCAAATTTAAAATATCAAGACATATTTTTAAAAAGACGTATTTGACGATGGAAGAAGTATTATTTCAGTCTCTAGAATTAGATCTTTATTTAAATATCTAGAATTGTGATAAAATTTGGTACAGTTTACCTATTTTTTTTACTTTGAACCCCTTAAAATAGATCTAATTATTTAAATTCTTTTCAATCCAAATAATAAACATATTTTATTGACATCAATCAAAAAGCTTATTATAAAAATTAAATAATTTGTTGATTACTAATTTTACATCAATTCATTAAGATTAATTGCATCTTCTTAGTAATATCCGTCGCACTAAGAAACAAAGGTCAAAAATACTATTTTCTTTAATATCATTACAGTTATATATAACTATATACTCCTATTCACAAGACCAAAATATTATTTTTAAGGTATTTCATTTCAAGTTATAAGAATATTTTCTATTTGATCTCTAAATAGAAAATATTCTTATCACTTGAAATATCATTTCCTTCTGATCTATTTTTTACCTAGTAATCACTTTAAATAGTCCCAATTATTGATTTCCAACGTAATTTGCGAAATTAATAGAATAATGAAAAACAGAAAATTGGTAACAATAGATTTATTTCTGCACTCATTCGAAGTTATATATTTAATCATTTATTTTTATTACATTGCAAATTTACCAAAAATATAAAAATGTAGCATTAAATGTCAGAAACATTACATTGATCAATGTGAATATAATTATATTTACCGTATGAAAATAGTCTTTTGAAAAACATCATTTGACGTCAAAGGAATGTAGCTAATCTATTTTGGCTTAAATTGTTACAACAACATTGGATATAATTTTCTATTTTGTTTAACTTGTAATAGCTATAAGTAGTTTCACTTAGCAAAACATTACTCCTTGTGTAATCCGTTAACTTAATGTAATGACGAAAAACAGAAAACTGGATAAATATAGCGCAACGTTCATTTATACGTAATGAATAATTTATTCACTATGTTTTCTCAAAAACTAATTATGTTCACTATTGTATTGTAACCAATTTACAGAAAATGATAAAAATGCTATATTTAATATCAGATAATCCCTTCATCTTAAATTTGCATTAATCAACGCATGTATAATCATATTTACCGAATGGAAATGATCTTTTTTATGAATCCAATTGATGTCTCTACTATGGCTTAGATATTTACAATAATACTAGATACAATTTGTTTATTTACCTGCATCACAGCGTTCACTAATTTTAAGTATTTAATTACTACGATTTCACAAAAATTAATAATGTTCATTGCGGTAACGTAACCATTTTAATAAAGAATACATATAGATTATCAAAAATACTATTTTCTTACATTATCAGTTATATTTTTAATAATTAATATAATTTTGATCACTTTTTATTTTAAAAATGAATTTACATTCAATTATCTTTATTACAGCATCACAACATATATACTCTGTTGTCAATTATCGATTAAACCTATAATTTGATTTTCATTTTAACTGGAAAACTGTCTTCAAAAATGTAACTTACACTAAGCGTAGGATATATATACTTACCGAAACAACATATCTTCGGGGTTTTTTTTATTTTAAAAGATTAATTTTTGGGCTCAAACTTTAAATATGCTATAAACTAAAACATATTTTTTTCGTAATGTAAAAGTTTCTGCTGCTTTTTTGTGAGTTTCCTTAGAAAAAACTAAATTATTTCTTAGTTTTACTCATGAGTCTTAAAAATTGCACTTTTAAATTGTTAATAATAAATTGAATTAATTAAAAACTAGACTAATTGAATGGTTTATGAATAATTATACCTTTCAACAAGATCATCAGATATAAACTAATAAATGTTAGTAATAAAAGTATATATTTTCCTTTAAAAATGTTAACAAAGCATAAATTAGATAATTGTTTTTGAGGAAATGCAAGTGCTCAATATCGTTTGAATAACAGCTCTCAAAAATCAACGAAGTGTCTTACAAATAATTTACAACGGCATTATCGCATGAAAAAATCAGTTTTTTCCTTTTCTATGTGCATTTAGCAAAAATGCTTTCAGAAAAGAATAAATGAATTTATTTAAAATTTAAGAAAAACAAATGTTACGATTTCGAAATTCGACTTAAGTAAGGCTAATAAAATGCTAAAAAATAGTAATAGTTTTCAAAAATCAGTCATTGGAATGATTAGTAAAATAATTTGCTTTTATATTAAAGCTGAAAAATAAATAAAAACTTTGCATTCTTATAATATACGCTCATAAAAATTTACAACTCACAAGGTAGAAATTTTAAAAATAACTCAAGTAACAAAGCACTTTAAAAATTGCTTTAGAATATTAACTGCTTTCTATTACTATTTTTTTTACCTTTCAAATTATCTATATTTGAAGTAATTCTTTAAGCATTTGAGCCATAAGTTATGTTTTCTTCCAATATAAATTACTATGCTTTGATTATTTTGCTTTCTGAAAAAACATTTATATTTTCACTTAGAATACTTTTTAATTTTCAGTAGCTCACTTTTCTTCAGAATTATATTACATGAACAGATAATATTAGAAAACAGATTAAAATTTAGTTTTTCAAACCTAATCTATATTTGGCGGCTTTTATCATCTAAGTTACATATCCTAATTCTTAAACTACTCCATTTTGTCAATTCAAGTTTGATTTTTCAGATTGAGAATATTTAGCATAAGTAAGTTTATCATAATTAAAATAAATTTACCCACAAAGTAATAAATCTCCATATATTTCGTAATAAAACAATAAACAAAAAATAGCAGTACTTTAATCATTAGCATTCTTACTCCATTTAATTCATAGAGCTTATTGAAAATATTTTCATTGCAATAAAAGGCTTGTACAAATCGCAAGTTAAACTGCAGTTTAAAAATATATATAATTGTCCTATAATTTATTTTTTTTTCAATGCTTTTTTTTCTTTCAAATCGCTGTTTTTTTTTTAGTTTGTTTTTTGTTTTTCCAAATGTCTATGATAACACATCAAAAGCTAATTTTTTTCAAAAAAATTAAAATTTAGTCTGTGAAATTATTAGTAGAAATTGTAAAATGAAGTGAAAATTAGACATCATTTTGCCTTTTTTTTTTAGAAATTTTAGCTTACATATATCTTCTTTACCTTCAGTAAATTTTTCTAATCAGTTGCTTACAAAAAAGTTTATTCTTATAATTAAGTTATTTTACAAATTTTTAAATTTGTTGGTTGCAAATAGCTTATTTTTATATAGATATCTAGGAATCTATCATAAACCTTTAAAGACCAAGGATTTGTTTGACTATGATATACATAACATTTGCATCATTTTGTAACGGAATTAAATTACTCCTGTAAGAAGATTGTCTCTTCCCCAAGTAATTTCAATCGTTAGGCTCATAGAAAATAAAATGGTTTTAATCTTCTTTCTTCTTTTTATCAAAAGTTAATTAAATTTCTTGGAAGCTTGGAAAAATTTATGTCATTGAATATTTATTAATAATAAAATTACTACAATTTTTTATTAAATTAATTCAATTTCACAGAATATTAAATTGCTAAATTATAACCGTTATCGGTAATTTATACTTTTAACTGTGTGGAGATCTAATAATTTTCATTTTAAAATAAGCATATCACATTATAAAAGTTATCATGGTTTAATTTTGATCTCATTAAATTTTTTAAGTTCAATAAAATTTAGATATTTCAATTACCTCAGAGGGGGAAAAACTGCGAAATTGAAAAATTTGTGATTACTGAGAATATAACTCATTAAAAACAAAAAGTTTTAAAAATTATTCATGTAGAAAATATGTATATAAATAAATGCTTTTCGATGATGTCACATATAGAATTTATACAAACTCAAAGTTGTGTTATCAAATTTTTTTACAAAATTTCTGAAGTTATTCTTCTTTAAAATTTGTTGTGAGGCTAAGTTATTTAATAAATCTGATTGTATGTATCCGTTAGGGAAGTATTATAACGGAAGAAAAGATTTTAATGTAAAATCAAAACTAAGTTCGAATCTTCATTTTAATCTATTCTTTTCGAATCTATCAAAAAAAAAAAAAAAAAGTCCCAGGCAAAATGATTTGCTAATCTATAAATGATATGTTGCTAATTAGAAGCTTGAAATAGAAATTTTTACACAAATGACTAGATTCAAACAAGAGACGCCAAATTAAAATATATTTAAATTCGGAAACTAATTATGGAAATCATGTTTATACAAAAGGTTTAAAAAACTTGTTTAAAAATATTTTTATAGACTTATCATACAGATTATATTCAATAATTAAGTTGTCTTCCTAGTGCATTTATTTATTTATTTATCGGTTTAAAAGAAAGATCTTTGTGTGTTCCTGAAAACGAACTTCAACGAGTTGTTACAGGATGTCAAACCGAAACTTATCATTCTACCTCAGAATAAACAAACGAACTTTGAGCGCCATCTATTGTCTCCTAACGAAACTTCAAACTTTGTATAAGCAGCAAATATAACAAAAATTTCTGATATCAATACTCTCTCTCTCTCTTTGAGTGTATGCTTCTTCTCGATTTCTTTTTTGGGCCATCAGTTACCATGATTATATTATTTTTAATCTTTTGCATAATTAATTGGAATTCAAACTTTTAGCAAAATTATTATGAATTCCCACTTTGTTGAACAAGGATTTCCTACCATTAGACACTTAAAAATCAGATTGAATAATATGGTATAAAATTCCATAAAAATAAATTAATTTCATGTATATTAATCACACACAAGCATTTTATTATCTACATATCCTGAATGTTTTTACAGGGAAAAACATTAATTAGATCACTAAGAAAAACTACGTAAATGAGGAAACAGTTATTTTTTCCTATGAAAGTAGAAATTATTGCAAATGTTCACACTCAGACAACTAACTAATTGTATTCTAAAGTCTCATCATTTAATCAAATTTTAACATTGACATTTACTCACTCTTTAAATATGTTCATCTCGTAATTCATTATGTAACAAAATTCATGAAAATCTTTTCATTTTCAATAAATATCAAAAATGCATATTATTGTATTTTGTGTCCTTTTTTTGTTGTTTGTTACTTATTTAAAAAGAAACATTTTCTTCTTTCCATTTGATTTCCAAATAGCTCTGTATATGTGAAGTTCGTATTTTTACAGAACCTAGCAGCCCAATACACGTTTCCATACCAACAGATGAGCTATTGGTACCCCCAAGGATTTCCCCAAGTTCAAGGGCAGTTCATTCAAGGAATGCAGTACCCTTACGGACAGTATTATGGACAAGGATTTGGGTAAGCAAAAGTACTTAAATAATATTATGAATAAACTTTTTTTTTAATTTTTTTTCCAGCTTTTACCAGTTCCCTTCATTCTTCTTAACAGAAATTTATTCAAGAAACAATACTTGAATAATAATGTCATTAATCAAATAAGATCTGCAATGCTTGAAAGCAATTTTCTAAACAGAAGATTTTAACACACTAAATAATGAAAGAAAATATACCATTATAGCTATCCAATAAGCTAAGTCCTTTAGTCCCTACAAAATATAATTTACTTCTGGTAAAGCTGTAATAATTTCTAAGTTTGATTACTATTCTCATTTTAAATTAGGTACTATCACATCGGACAACTGAAATACGAGTCTGTTTATCTTTATTAAATACTTTCATTCCTGTTATTACAATCAGATTAAAAATCAATTTTCTCACAATGATCATTATTTATTTTGATTTAAGGATATTTATAAAGATTGAACAAATGTTTGCATAAGGTTATTATTGCTAAGCAACGAACATTAATTTGGAGGATACGTTTCGATTACATAATATACCCTACATTACTAATGAGTTGATACACTAGTCGATTTACGCTTTACCAAGCTTGGTTCACAAATGCATAGAAACACATCGAAACGAATACTTCACCAATTGTTTAAATTGCAAATTTTGAATTCGATTAAATCTGGAAAGCTTCAAGATGAAATCAAGAATTAGCCTTTAAACATATTAGTAAAATATTATCCCGAAATCTACCGCACTCCATAAATAACAATTAAGGTTTTAATATCTAGGAATACAATAATCGCCTTTTAGATCAATAAACATTCCTCTACACTCTGATTTTACATATTATATTATCCACTGGTGAATTAACTGAGAGATAATATAGTTTACAATTAGATGTTCATGACTTTTCAGACTGATGAGTCTACAGATTTTCAGTGTTAAATTATTTGTTGGCGAGTGTTAACTCATCCAGTGGACAGTTTTAATCAAACAGCTAAAGTTGGGCAAAGTAATCCAAAAGAAGTTAGTTGTAAGCAAAAAAATTATTAGAAAAAAATCATTTCATCAATCTTTCGGGGCCTATCCTATTGATTAATTACTTTAAGCACGAAACAGTTTTCTTCTTTATGAGACGAAATCTAAAAACAGCATCTTCTTTTCCACGAAAACACCTACGAAGAACTAAAAAGAATAATTTTTTGTATAGTTTGATAAACTCGGGTTTCGCATGCTTAAATAATTATTGTTTCAAAATAGATTCCTTTTATTCAATTAAAGTAATATTGAATTTTTGAGAGAATTGTGATCATATAATAATTATCTTTTTTTGCTGTCAGATTTTGATGAAGTTTCGAAACGCATCGCTAAAATAAAATTCTTACCTAGTTTGTAATTTTGATGATCCTCACTTTCTTTTAGAATAGTAAGTTGATTCACTACAAATGTTTTAAAGAGAGAAATAAATTATGTTACGTTAACATATACTATGGTATATCTAAGAAAAACTCTGACAGGCAATGTCATTGCATTTTATGTATACTTATTGAAATTGACGTACATATAAAAACATGTAAAATATTTTAACTTACAAGGATATAAGATTCTTCAGCTATGAAATTGATAAAATTATTTAAAAAATATGTAACTTAAGAGTTAAAATTAAAATTTCGGACTTTAAGAAATACATAAAAAATAGCGAGTCTTTCTTAAAAGCTTAAATAAAAGAAAAAATTTAAATAAATTTCGATATTCTGTATACAAGTAATACGAACACTGTAAATTTAAAATGAGATTTGAACTATTACAATAATTTCTATTAGAAAAGAAGCGAAAAGTAGAATGTATGAGAAATAGTTGAATGTTGAATTAAAAAGAAGAAATTTAGATTGAATATTTACATAAATAGCTCGAAGTCCCTTAGTTTATAATAAGTATAAATAAAGGTTTTAAACCTTTATATATAAAAAAAAACTTATTGAGATTTGTAATTAAAATATTTACATAAATAAATGTAAAATAAGGAATTTTTTTTAATATATGTTAATACTATCACAAAAAGTAGCTTAGAAATTAATAGGAAATATGAAATGTGCGTGATTACAATCATTAAGAAAAATGTACTTTGTTTTTATTTTCCACAAATCATATTACAAACACACAGTGTTTCGATACTTAATTTCTCACTTATTCCTCGTCGATTGAGTTTATAACTATTAACAGATACTTAATCGAAAAAGATAAAAGTTTCTTTAAGATGAATAAAAGTTAAACTCTTCGTTATTATTAATCATCAGCCCGAGAATCAAGCGACATAGCGGCAAGTAAAAAAAAATTAAAGCCAAAATATTAATGTAACACGTCGTTTAAATGGAGTCTTATTTTCTTTAGTCTACGAAAACAAAGTGACGTCCAGCCTCAAAAAAGTCTCTGGTTTAATGAAAAAATCCTTGAAAAAACAAAGCTTTTAATTAAAAGATGAATAAATTAGGCATCTCCGTCGATTGAATTCAGTCTTTCTGCGGTTTCATTTAAATTCCTAGACGACCACGATATAGTATTTAATTAAGAGTACTAAGTTTAAAGAAAAATAATCTCTACCTTTTTTTTCATAGCAACATTATCAAAATTTCGAGAGAAGCCCGATAATTAACATTTTTTTCTCCTTCTAACTCTCTGGTTTCCAATTCGATCCCTGCCTGCGCAGAAAACAGAAAGATGATAAGTAATGAGTAGATATTTCTCCACAAACTATAATTCCCTATTACTAGTCTCACTTAATTATTAAGATCATAAATTATGCTTCTTAAGTTCTTACATGTCGTAATTAACTGTCCATTGAGTCCAACGAAAGTGTTATTATTATCTTAGTGGATATTTATTTTTCTAAACAGAGGGTTAAGAACTAAGTGTATTGTGGGCAAAAAAGTAATTACAGATTTTCACTGAATTTCGAATGAGGGACGCTACACCTCATTCTTTAATGGATTTTTGAATAAGAAGGTATTTTTCTTTTCTAGTTTTATCCATTTTATAAATTGTAAATAGATCCTGAAATAAATTAAAGTTAAGAGGGGCTTTATTTAACATACAAAATGAAGCAAAAAGTAGATTTTTATATGTATACTTTTCATTGTAATACCTACGTATTTACATTAGAAAATTGCAATATCCCCTTCCTATTTTTATTGCATGAAAAAATTGTTTACTTTGAGGCTAAATACTGTTGTCTCTTTTATCTATAGTTATGCAGAGAAGCGCAATTCCGGTTATACATGGAATTCCTTTTCTTAAACTGCTTTATTTTGAGGCGCTATCGAAATACTTTTATTTATTTGGACAATATGAATGGATGTTATAAAAATAATATACTAAGAAAGACTTTATTACCCTGACCCTTCTACTTGACTATTTAACTTCTCTAGATTTAACAACTATTCCTTATCTCACTTAGATTGGTTATTCTAAAACGTATGTATAAAATTGTTATTCCTTATTTTCGCTATTGAATAAATATTTATTAAAGATATCCTATGTAACCTTACAAAATATATTTTACCTACCATTTGATTCTTTCTAAATAAAAAGAGGTCTACAAACATTGCTTCATACCGTATCAAAGTGATTTTATAAAACGGATTGTTTATTAAAAGATACTTGATACAATTTTCATTCGACTACAGAAAAAAAATCATGTTTTCTAAACAGCAGGAAAATTCCTTAAAATCAAATAAGGAAACAGAATTGATTTTTTTATTGCTTAGGAGTTTTATAAAGTAAAAAAATGCCACATCACTAAAAGAAAGAGGATTTGTCAATGTTTACACATATGTGGAAACCATTTCGCAATATATATAACACTAGAAAATCTAAATGATGTCTCACAGTATACATTCAGACAGTTTTGAAGAGTGCGTGGGATGATTTTCGTCGCATCTAGATGAAAATCAATAGAATTTGTGACTAATAATTCTTTTAAAAAGAACACTGTGCAATGATTCGCTAACAAACAACATAATGCTCCACCCTCTTGAGTCAAATCTAAAGAAGGATTCAAAAATAAATCCTGAAACTCAGAACTAAAATAAGTACTCGTACCTGAATTTTAATTGATACATCAAAGAATTTACCTTAACGTTCCATTCTTCTAATTATTTGATTCAAATATCAAATTGCACCCAAATGTTTCGTTCGATTTTCAAACAATAACATAAAAAGAAGATAAAATCCTCTTTTAGAAATATCAAAAACCATTCCTTTCTTTTATAAATACATTAAAATATTAACCCTTAAAAATGAATATAAGTCGCCTCATGCTCTAAATGTGAAATTAAGCTTCCAATTTTAGCGTTAATTATAAATATTGTTTTTTAAGATAAAAGTAGGACATTTTAAACGGAAATTCACATAGTATTATTCAATTATCTCATAAAAATAATAATCAATTAATTCACTGATTAACATTGATTCATGTCACATCAGAAATTCTTTTTAAAATTAATAAATAAAACTTACATTAAAATTTCATGACAAATTAAGTAATTATAAATGAAAATAAAAATTTCCGTTTGAAACTATTTATGAAATATGGTGCAAGTTGTAGAAATAATTCAAATTTTGCAACTTTTAGTATTACAGATTGAAAAAGAATGCTGTAGAATTAGTGTTCATGATTTTATATTAAATATAAAGGAGAATACATATATTTTATGAAAAGAAATTGTAAAATGATCGTGTGATTCAAATAAATTAATAACAATAACTAGATATTTTTTATTATAAATTCGTTTTAATTAAAGAAAACTATATAAAAGACTTCACTTAGAACATGTTCTCTTTCATAGCATGCATACGAAAAGATATTATTCAAAGTATCAATTGATTTTCCAGTAGAAAGAATGTAATTATCATTAAAGTGAGAATTGAATCTAAGATTTTTTTTTATCAAATCGTTTCTGTTAATTGTAGAACTAATGTACATTTCGAAATTTATATAATATATATGAAAGGTTATACAAATTACTATACAGTTAAATTAGTTCTTCATTAGGATAGAATTTGGATTGCAAATAAATCGGTGCAGTGAATCTCAAAAATTAACACGAGGTGAATCTTTTTCTTGAATCTGACGTGAAAAAATAATATTTTCTGTTTAACTGATGAAGAAAATTTTATTTGTTATTAAAGGAATATTCCACTAGCATTTAAGAACTTCTTCAATTAACTAACTTGTAGACCAAGAGGCAAAACGTAAACATTTAACCATAAGACAAAATCTTTCTCAGAAGAAATGCTTGATAATATATTTCCACATACTGTTAAATAAAATCTATACCATTTAGAAAAATACAAAAACTGTTTACTTACTTACAAAAACTCGTTCTATACAGTTCAGATAGATATATTAGTGGGTTGGATAAGGCTTTGAATATATCGCTTATAAGAAATATGCGACTAAAATATTTAAAATATTACTTAGGGCATTCATTTATTAAGTAGTTAGAAATATTCCGTTGATATGTCTGAAAAGAACGTTTTTCTTTTTTAATTCTTTTCTATCGCTGCATCAAGAGGGTAGCTAATTATTTGATATAAAAGTAAATGAGACTAATTATTAGTTTTAATTGTATGTTTTCATTTCTTGTCATGAACTAATAAAAAGAAAGCTTTTTTTCCCCTTTCGTTTGCGCTTAATATTTTTTGCAGTATGCTGTGGGGTATTTTTTTTTTTTCCTATTCTTCAAAAGCTGATTAAAAAAAAGGCAAGCCAGCATCGCTTAATCACTTAATTGCTTTATCAGGCGCCTGTTAAAATTGTTCTGCTGCAACCTTTTAAGCATTTAATTAACAATAAGATGAAATATCAGACTAAACCACAAGCCAAATTATCTTCATGGTTTTATGATAACGAATATAATTCGGAATAAAAGACATAAAATTACTGAAGACATATCAACATTCCCTAGCGCAAATGGAAAAGAAGGAGAAAAAAAATGAATTTTTTTTTCAAATATATCCAAGTTTTTAGAAAAGTGGCACAGTTACGACTGAGCTTCTTAAAACGAATCAATTCTTCAAAATATGAAGTTTCATTTAAAATTAAAATATCGAGTTCATTTTTTTCACTAAAAATGTCTTTTTTAATGAATTTTTTAATATAGAAACCATTTGAAAAATAAAGACATCTTTTCCATCATTCATGTTTCTCAGAACTCTTAGAAGTTTCAAACGAATAATATATCAATTACACTTAACGGAAAAGGGAACTCTGGGGTAAAAAAAATATATAAACTCGTTTATCTTCCGACTTTAAAAAAACAACTGCATGCGTTCTGTGTCGTGTACCGGGCATCGATGCAACCGGATGTATAATTTATCAGTTTTCCCGGAACTTTTTTTCCAATATTAAAAACTCACTAGAGAAGACGACTAGCTTTAATTCACTATTAAGCATTATATTTCATACTTGCGTAATCATCTAAAAATCAATCATCCAAAGTTCATTTGACGCGAAATTTCTATTATGTGCTGTTTTATTTTCCTCCAATATCCTGTCTTTATATATGGTCCTAGTATCAAGCAACAAGTCTTTACTCACAAAAGTGAGTAAGAACATTAAAGAAATTGATTCTACTCAACCTCTAAACACAGTTCTGAGTAGACCAATTCGGCGGGCATCGTACGTGTTAGCACGTTTACTTCGTAACAAGCATTGATGCGCAGTGCGTAGTACTATCATCAAAGAACCCAGTTTGGCTTGGAATCTCACATACTTTGCGCCACGCCCAAAAATCTCTGCCAGTATTCCTGTGGGAATTCTAAAGGACGCAGACTAGAAAGTTCGAAGTCCATTGAAAGCACAGGGGTAATATTGAAATGCACGCGTCTTTGCTGAAGCGTAGCCAATTGCGATAACTTCGGCTTGTCTCATACCGTTAATCACTATACGTTTTCGACGTCGTCGGTGCTAATGATAGTGCCAAGTAATTATCAATAATAGGTTTTTGTTGCTGATGCATAAAATGGAACTTTTGAAGGATCTCAAAGTAGGATCTCCGGCCTTTATGATGCTTGTCCGTAAATTTAATTCAGAAGGAGTCAAATAGAAGCGAGAGGGGGAATTTTTCGATTTCTCTTTATAGTGAGATTGGACATTACTCTAAATGAAATCTGATTGGTGAAAGCTTTCGCTTTTTATGGATATTTTCGGCTCAATTTTGGATGCGTTTCTTAATGAAGCTTTTAGATTTTTTTTTTTTTTTTTTTTTCAGATGTAGAATATAAGTTTCGAATGGATTGAGTACCTTTTATTAACTTTCAGAGAACAGGAATAAATTATATTATGTAATATACTTAGATTAATACTGCTGCACCCATCAGTTATACATTAATAACTCAAATGAGTTATTAAGTACAATAGTCTTAATCAGCCAATAGGTTTTTCTTGCGCACCGAAAACTTCAAGACTCAGAGTTGGAAAATTCAAAATAAAATCACGGTTGAAGAAAAAGTGGAAAAAAACTTATTAGATATAGAGTGAACTATATATATATATATATATATATATATTATACTTTCTTTCTGCCATTTATTCCATGGATTTTCTCATAATAATGTCATATTTTAATGCTTATTTCATACTCTTTAATGTCTCATTCTTTCACCAAACAAAATCTTGTAAAATTTACAAGGAAAACAGTAAATGTATAAAAATACTTTTAAAATATATTTGTATAGCTGGTTGAAGGAGCCATCCACATATAGATATAATATTGGGAATTCAGTATGTTTTGGGAAATTTAAAAAAAAGTTAACACAGAAAGTTCAGGGTCATTTTTTACCCTAAAAGAACATTTATTTTTTCTTAATGTTTCTAAATAAAGTTTTATAAATTTATAAATCATTTTCTATAGCTAAAATTTGCAAGCACTGTCAAGCTAAAAATTGCTTAATCTTTTGAAAACCAGGCATATTCTTGAATTTTAGATTTAATAATCTTTATGTTTATTATACTTTTATTTAATAGGACCACTGAGTTAAAAATTTTACATATTTTACTATTTCATATGGAGAAAAAATTAAGTTTTTTCCTCAATTTGTAAACATTATTTTACAACCTCAAATTAAAATTAGATACATTTAAATAACCATATTTAAATTTCATGTCAACACGTAGGGCGGCATTTGCCCACCGGTAAGCATTTTCAGTTTTTCACTCTGTGTAGCCACCAGTGGACAGTTTACATCAGTATTTTAGCGCCTTGTCCTTACCCGTGGACACGTTTTATATGGATTTTACATATAAACACCGATTATTCGATGCCACGGCACATCATACCTTAATGCGGATTCGGCAGATTAAATATTTTTCTTAGTTTTGTCCCCCACTTGTAGGCCCGAACAAAAATCCCAAACAGACATAAAGTAAAACAAACATATATAAACCAACAAGGTACTAATCATAAAAATTATTTTTAACAAAAACCTTAAAAAACGGAAATTGGTCCCACAGTAAGATTTGCTCAATCAGTAGGGGGCTTAACGTGTTAAATTCTTTCATTTGTAATAAATGGGCTTACTGCATATCTTTTGCATTGACATATATATTTAAATGAAAATCTTTTTTTCCAATCATAGCGAAACGTAATTTTATTTTTGATTCTCCCACACAAGCATTTTTCTTTCTACTTGTTTCAGAATGACGGGCATGCAGATGGCTTGGCAAGGCATTCCTGGTCAACCCCAGATCGCTGCAGCGGCAGCGGCAGCCGCAGCCGCCCAGAGTCCTCTGGCGCAAGGATTGCAACAACCAGGAATGATCGGTGCCTACCCTATGCAACAGTATCAGGCTCAGTAGTACCCTTAACAACCACTGTATGTAAGTGCGTCTGAGTGTGTGGCGGGCAAGTATCTCTTCTAGTCACCCGTATCCCCCCTTGTTGTATTCAAGTAAAGTCAAGCGCCCTCTACCGCACAATCGTGACTGTTAATAAAAAACTTTCAAACGAAGGACAGTGTGTGTCTGTTTCAGGTTTCTGATTTCAAGGAAAAAGATCTCCATCTTTGGCGAATCAAAAGCTTTAAGAATGGAAAGAAAAGACATCAAGGTAGGGAAGGCAAACCCAAGAGATTGGTTATGGCTTCTGTAAACGGAGTGGAACTTTACTGAGAAGGCTTGGTGGTCCTCCTTTTGAGGAGGTCACACTTGGTGACTTGTCTTTCTGGTGGTTATCGTGATGAAAATGTCATTCATGCGAGGGAATTAATGTCACCCTCGAGGATCCATTCTAACTGTTATTTAGTTCTGCAGTCCGTAAGACGTTGCAGTTTCGCATCATTCTTTTTCATACGAAAATAGAAAGAAACTGTTTTTTTAAACAGGGATTTTTTTAAGAAACTTAGAAATTTTTTATTCTGACGTTAGAATTTCATTTTTACTAAAACAAAACAAAAAATATTTTAAAATTTGTAAAATGCGTAGGGAAGTATTTAGTTTTCACATGAAACCCGCTCAATTTTTTAAATTACTTATTCTCTTTTCTTATCTAATTGTGCATTTAAAATAACTCATCTTGACCTAATTGTATATGACATCATTAAGTTATGAATCAAGAATTAATTCATTTTTTACTGTAGTAAGATACCGAGCGTAATAAGAATGAAAATAGTAAGACTTTTTTTGACGTAGCTGAGGCTTACCTTTTGGTACTAGTCACGTGACAAATTATTTAGTTATTTGTATTGAAACTATGAGCATATTAGAAACAGGATACACCCCGTTGGTTAGGAAGACATTTTCGTAAAACAAAGGTAAATAATGAGAAATGAACATATTTTTTTCATGTGATTTTCGAATACAATTTCCCATCCAAATGAAGAGTCTTTTTCCAAAATTTGATAATGTATTTGATGTACTCATCACGAAAATCACAAAATATTCTCAAAGGGAAAACTACCAAAGAATGTTATGAAGTGTTAAAGAACTGTATGTTAAAGACTTTGTGAAAGACTGTGTATCAAAACACACCAAATGACAGTAAAATGTACTTTATAAGTTGGTTTCATTGTTATATGAAGTGCGATGGTTCCTGGTAAGGGGGGACTTGGGTGACTTTGTATTTCGGCACTGGAGGTCGAAATACCATAACCTATGCTACACAGTCACCACCTGCACTATATATACCCTTTAATTATTGTGTTTGTTCGTTTCAAAAGAAAACAAAAAAGGAAAACTTAGATTTTAAATGTCATCACGTGTTGAGTGAGCAAGACAAATCATCTAGTATACTGTTCGTCCTAGAATTGCCAGTTAGTCATCTCAGTTATCTCCCCAGGTGGCACTGTGAGCGGATTAAAAAATTGAGATAACAAAAAATCCCCTGGAACGCGTTGTATGTTCCACAGGTGCTGTGTTAGAAGCACTGTTTTATTTATTCACATAAAAACATAGGAAGATTAGTTGTTAGTAGTTGAGTATAAGATAGTAACACAGAATGTTTGTGAGTATGTATGTATGTTTTGAAAAACGGAGGAACTTTTGGATTACATCAGTGTATGTACACTTTCGGAAGTACGACGAAGATCTATTTTTATTTTCCCCTTTTTTCGAATAGTGAGCTGCATTCATATATACTTGCAAAGCCAGGCTTCCACCCGATGAATCAGTATGCAGTTTCATTTTTTCTAAGAAGCTCTAAGGATCGAGCTGCACTGGGAGTCCCACGACACGTAGCATTCCCTTTGTGCTCGATCACAAAGAGCTAGCATTTTTCACAGAACATTAGCTGAATGCCGTTTTAGTAGCAATTTTTCTACGGGCTTATCAAAATACAAAAAAAAAAAAAGATAAAAAAGCATTTACCGGACGGGATTAAATTCCTTACGTCCTTAATTTAGACGTTGGTTATTGCCAGTGGTTATCAAAACGGTGTTGCCTGAATTAATAATTCATCAAAACAAAAATAACAATCCGCACACATTGAAAAGAATTTTTCTGAAAGGATTCGCCAGTGAGTTAGTTTTCAGCTCGGGAAATAACATTCTTCATACGTGCCAATATCTTATCTAGTCAGTGGCTATTGCAATGTTTTGTGTTTTTCAGTCTTATTGACCAACCCTGACCTTACTGTGCCCAACACTGAATGTTGACCTTTGCGCGCATCCTCTTTTCCAATATTCGTGATAAATATGTACGTGTTGTTGTGTTTGGCTCTTCTACACGCGAATATTCTACATGTCTAGCTCTTTGCTATCACGATTAGCATTTTCAAACAAAGTGCATCATCTCTGAAGCCTTGTAAGTGCTTTCTGGAGCAAAGAGTTTTCTGTGGCGCGGCGAATAATCTAAGAACAGCAACGATGGAATAAGGAGAACCGATAAGCTTTCAAAGTAAATACCGAGCGACAATCGCCAATGCTTGCACAAAGTAAAATATTCAGATCAGAATTGAAGAATTACATCCGCAACAAATTTCCAATCCTACGTACAATGATCATTAATCCAACATGCCAAAGCCATTATTAACACATGCATTTCACCGATTTAGACATTTTAAACTCTTTTTGATGGAGATATTATTTCTAGGGGACTCATTTTTCGAGTAAGATCCATCAAGACATGAATACATTATAGTTTTCATAATACAGGGCTTGTTGCCGAACTAAATTAAGAAATCTGATACTTTTATAAATATATTAGACACATTCCGTAACTCAAAAGCTTTATCTTATACCAAAGCGACATTAATCTGTATAAATTATTAATTATATAGCTGTAAAGATGGTGCTCCAATTTTAAACAGGACCATCACGACGCAGGTAAATTATAATTTATTCACCATCTAATCACGGCAACGAGGCTCGAGTTTTGAACGAATAAGATTTTGAAGCATGCATGTAATAATGTATTCATTTCTACAGCGCTTAAGTATTCTGCAACTCGAGGGCGAGTCGAAGAGATGCCGTTAAAATCAGTGATATGAGCACTGTATTTTGCGAACCACTGGCCGTCCGAATTAATTGAAGAAGTACGGTTGTGCAGGTTGATAGTCGCTTGCTTTAAACACTAAACCAGCTCTCTTAACTTTTTATGCTCCTCTCTTAAACAAATGAGTATTTTTGGAGAAATAAAATAAGGGATAATGAAATGGATAATTTTTTGTTATGACCTGTTTATTTTGTCAAAGCTAAGGTGGGGATCAGCCACTTCTTAAGAACCCCCCTTTTCGAGAGAAATGATTGTATTTTCATACTATCTTTAAAACTGTGCATTTTGTTCGCTAATGGCATAAATAGAATTTTGAGGCTGTGTGGCATACGAAAGACATAAACACATTACTTTATTACACAGAATGAGCTGATACAACGTTGTATGCACAATGTACAAAACCAGAGAAAACTATCATACAGCTGATTCGATTAACGTTCGTTGGTTATGCTTGCACCTTGACGTGCAGTGCATGTAGTAATTAGAAATGCATTCAAACTCCTTGTACTAGTCAAAGTGACCAAATTCTTCAATCGAATTATAAACAGTTTTAACAGGAGCACAAATGCAGTCAAAAGGATACGAAACTAGAAACAAATTAAGATTCAATCAAAATTTACTTAGCCTCATACAACTTTTATTTGTACACATGAAATTGATACTAGAATTCAAACAAATAGTTATTTCGTTTCGTTATCACATACGAGGAATTTCTACTAATTTACAGCCTCGGTATTAAATATTTTTATGCGAATGCATCAAAAGATCTGAATTCGATCTTTGGCTAGTGCAAATTGTTTCACCATACCGAACATACCCTTATTCCATTCGAAGTAACAAGCGATCTCTCTACAGCGTTGTATGCACAATGTACAAACCAAACCAAATACAAACAACATTATACAGTGAGCAACGTTGCTGCAAGGGTACTGTGTTGTACTATGTGTGCAGTAGATAGTTCTATACTGAGGATTTCCAAGCAAAAAAAAATGAGAAAAAAATTAGAAAAAAAAAAAAACTGGCGCGCGAAATGCCGCTCGGTCGCGAACTGTAACTTTCATAACCAAACATAGTAGTTTGTAGGAGCTTTGATAGTCTAGAACTGATTGTAGTCAGCCACGCGACATGTAGGTTGTTTCGCTACGTAGCACCCAAAGATTTGTACACTTAGTCTAAACGAGTCTTGGTAGTATTGTGCGTGTATTGAACGTATGTTTGTGTATTTGTAGTCCGTATGCCAGACCAAGCGTTCGTAGTTTTACGTGCGTTTGACCATTTATGTAACGTGCGAATGTTAAGTATATGTCCTTGTCTCTAAGTCCATTGTTCCTAGATGACCTTTGTTGTAAACGATAAACATGATGTTTCAAAACCAAACCAGTGGGAAAATATACAAATATATAAGTCAGAGAAAGTCGTTAGTTTTTCAAGTTGATGTTCAAAGAGAAAAGTTGGCTTCCGAGTTTAATCTGGAAAAAAATTGGCAGTATAATACTGCATAAAAAACTAATCTTGCTGTTGACAATTCGTTTTTTTACTTTCGAAGGTTTATAGTCTATGAATAAACTATACGCTGCCACGAATAGATGATTTTATCTAACTATAAGTTAATAAATATACAAATATTATAATATATATATATATATATAAAGAGATCGTGTCTATGGATGTATATATCTTTTGGACTTCTTGTGGCCGCATATATTGTTGGTATATTTCCCCTCATCTAGGTATCTTGATTTTTTTAAAAACTTTTTTGCTGAAAAGGCATTTGGCACGTTGTGCGCTAAGTAGGAAGGTTCAAAAATTTAAAAAAAAGCATGTTTTTGGAAAACAAAAAAAAATTCTCTTTTACAGTTAGTATGTCGTGGCATGTTCGCAACAGCGAAGGCATGAAACTTATTTTTTACATGTTTTGATATTATAACTGATGGTAAGGTTTTCAGACGCGATGAAATGAATTTAAAACAAATAAAACAGAAAACGATGGCATTGAAGAAGAAAAGAGAATTTATTAAAAAGCAAAAAAAGTCAAAGAAAAAAAATAAAAATCTTGTTAGTTAACAGTGGACTGCTGTTTTTGCTGTTTGAAATATCAAGCTTGCTTGCTTATATGTACGTATGTTTATTGTGCTGAAGTTAAAAAATTCCACTGTGGAATTTTGATAACATCCCAGGAAAAGCCCCCCAAAAAAGGCTAAAACTGTATTTTCTGGGATGCATTTATGGGGTTTCGGAAATTCCAGAAATATTCATATTCAAGTATGGATATTAATATATACATATACATATATATATATATATATATATATACATATAATCCTAAAAACCCTGGTCTGTCTCCCTTGTTGCAAAGCATCCTTTGTCGTATGAAATGTAAGACCCTAAATCCCGTGATAATTGCGTAGCTGCACAAATGTTTGAGTTGTGTGTTATGTTATTGACCAATTGCGTAGCATTAGTGATTTGTTCTGTATTGCCTGTAATCTTGCAGCCGAAACCCCAAAAGAGGTGTATTTATGCTAAGCTCAAACATTCCATCACTGAATTAAAAGGTTAAAAAATACCATACCAAAAGTGAAAAAAAAGTTTTTGTGATTTGGAATTATGATTGTAGCGCCAGAAAGAAAAATGGAAGAAAATAAAAGTGATAAATTTGTATACATTGTTCTCTGTCTCTTTCTTTCAGTCTTATACACTCACAAATTGAAAACAACAAAGAAAAATATAAATTATTTATTCGATACATGAAGCAAAACTGAGTAGAGTGTGTTTTGTATTATCTTAGGGCAGTTTTTTAATTGAAAGGGATACACTGATAAAATTAATTATTTAATGCTTACAGTAGAATTCTTTTTCCTAAAAGTATTTAAATAAATCTTTATAGCGAGTAACATCAACTACTTTTGCGTCACTTAACAAAAAATTAATTTAATTAATACTACTGTTTAAATCATTTTAACTATAGTTTATCCGTTTATTACCTAGAATTTTATGCAATCATTACACAGCTTTAACTACTACTTGATATAAAGATTTTAATTAATAAGTACTCTAATTTCTCCATTTGATTTAGGAATTTCTAGAGTTCATTTATTATTTATAATGTGTTATAAGGTTAACGTTTTTCAAGGCAACAGTGTGGTTTTTTTCAGCCCTTTTTAAGACATATAATTAATTTTAAAATATTCTATACTATTAAATTTATCATGCTAATTTAAAACATATACTAAAATAAAGTGCAAATGATTACACTCTTTAAGTATAAGATGGATTCTTTGGGACAATCTGAACAAAATATGGCATTAAAACGTTTTCAATTACAAAACATACATTAAAATAATTATTTTTAGGAATACGAAATAATTTGAATTAGACTATTGATTCACTAAAATTCACACATTTTGCTACGAAATGTAGTTTAAAGTCTTAATATTGGAAATAAATGTTTCAACCAAAAAATAATGCGAGAAAAAAATGTTAAAATATTTAACAATGTATGAATATCTAACAGGAATGTTTGCCACATATCTAACAGAAATGCCTGACTCCTTTCTGTATTTCTTAAGTTTTCATTAGAGGTAGCTTTTATAATTTGGCAAATTCAAATTAAGATTATTTGGCAAATTCAAATAAAACTGATATTTACGTTGAATCATAATAGGGTCCTCAAAAAGAATTTGATTTGTATTTAATATTTTTTGATGGAAATATACTTCATTTCAACTGATCGCTAATTATTCAAAAGTGAATTTTTAAGAAACATTTTAAATATAGAATTTAATGAGTTCTTTCAGTTTTATAAAATTTTTATATTGTTAAGCATCTTTAAGATTATTTCAAGTGATTTCGTATAATTCGTATGATCACAGAAGAGAAAAAAATTCCAAAACGAATTTGATTCTTAAAAAAATGGTTCAAGAGATGAATGTTTCAGAATTTATTTTTTAGTGATATAATACTACAAAAAATAAATTCTTTAATTTTGCAATTTCTTACTGATTTGGTACACCTGTGGCTTTCCAAAAACAAGCGTTCCTAAATATGTGACATTGAAGCTTTAAATATGCATTTGTTGGCTGGAGAAAAATAAAGAAATTTCAGCCTGGAAGTAATTGGTAGGAATTCAAAATATTATTTCTTTTCTTAGACGGTGATTGGCCATTAAATTTATTTTACAAACTATTAGTCCCATCTATTATTCTAAGATTTTCTTCATTCATAATAAATCCTTTTAGGGTAAAATTGCTTTTAATATTGGAAAACTATAATTCCGCAAAGGAAGATAAAAAAAATATATTAAAATCATTTTCTAATTCTTTATAATCACTGAATCCATTTCTACTACTGGAAGAAATTAGCTTAATTTCATTTTATTTTTCTCTGTTGAAAAATAAAGGCTACTAGAGATAAATTTAAATAAATATAGAAGTTAAAAACTGTTTTATAAAACTAAGGATAACATTGATGTACTTCAAAGTTTAGAATAGACAACATTTATAAACGGCTCTTTCTAAAGTAAGATATTTGAATATATCTTATCTAAACTCATACAAATTGGTTTCCAAGACATTTCGATTTGAAGAAATTAATAGAAACTAATTTTAAGTAATTATTTTATACATAAAATATTATGGTATATCAAGTTGCCTTAAGGCTTATTAACTAAATATCAAAAGGAAATCCTCAAACTTATATAACAGAGGGGAAAAAACAATCGTTCATTATAAATTTATGACTATTATTAGATTTAACTAATTGATAATAATTATAGTGGACGTTAAAGTAATTATTTTACTGTATCAAAACTTAATATGATATTATATATTTATAATGAAATTTAATGAAAATGTAATACATTAGAATTATTAATAAAAGGAGCTCTTTCAGATATATATATATATACAAATTAGATTCTAGATCTCCTCAACTAATTTATTCTTATATTTCGAATTTTATTAACTGCATAAGTATACAGATATAGCTGTGCAAAATATACAAGCGTTAAAGACAATGCAAGTTCAGTTTTATGAATTGGTTATAAAAATTATATTCGCAATTAGTTGTGAAGAGGCATTCGTGTTTGTGGGTACATGCTTGTAGGAGCGAGTCGGTGTGCATATGCTTACTTGCGTGCGAGAAAGAATATTAAAAATAATATTCATTACAAATTAAATGCACTCCACTAAATTCTTATGAGTTACTGAATAGTAAATTATTTTTTTATTCTACATAAGAGGTTACATAGAATTTGGAAAGAAATTGGAATTTTAACATGCAAAACGTAACGCAATATTATAAAAAAAAAACTTTTCAATTCATTACATTCCTTGCAATTATCAAACTGAAATTTTCATTACACAGATAAGGCTTTTATACATATGTTACAAAATATTTCTCTTATTCTAGTACAAATACCTTTCCTGTAAAAGAGGAGATTATTGAATCGTGAATAACCGGGAATATATATATATATATATATATATATATATATATATATATATATATATGTATGTGTATATATGTATATATATATACACATAATATGTATTACATATTTATATATAATACTAGATCTAAATATATTAGTATGATTTTATACGTGTTAAAATTACGTCTATTTAACATTAATAATTATATAAATACATATATGCGTGAAGTAATCTTAATAATTAAAAAATAAAACGATATGTGAGAAATCATTACCATACATTTGAACAAAAAGATATACACGAATCCATATAAATATACAGATAAAACATTGTAAAAAAAAGAAAAATGAATAAAAATAAATATACAAATTTAACTATAAAAGAAAAACTTTATCTACTATACAAATTTCCAAAAGAAAATAAATTGACAACAAAAAAATGAAATAAAGAGGTAAATAATTTCAAGAAAACTGAAGAAAACAACTGTTGAAGAAAAACAAAAGAAAGGAGTATAACATTTTTAATGTTGTAAAAGGCTTTAGATTGTTATGCTGGGTTTTTCAAGAATTACTGGCGAATCTGTTCCTATCAACTAAATATGTTATTTAAAAAAGGGTTATAAATCCAAAGATATATTTGAACAGAGATAAAAACAAAAAAACAAATTCATTATAAAAACATTTAAGAAGACAACCAATCAAAACCCGGAGAAATTCAAAACATAATATAACTAAAAGAACCAAAAATATTATTCAGAACACAAAACATACACCAATATAAAATAATTTTAACATGAATCATAGCACTATATGAAGAAATTTACCAAACATGGCGAAAATATTACCCGCTATAAATCAGAACTGAAGAAATAAAAAATAGGAACTTCATGTACAAAAGAGAATCACAATTGAAGAAAACCTGAATATAAATACAAATATTGCCAAAAGTATATATACAGCTAAAAAAATTGTTGAAGAAAATTATTTACATCTGTTTCCATAGCATTAACATCTTCTCAATAGGAATATCTTGAAATTTTTTGGAATTTTAAAAAAGAAATTAAGAAAGATATTAGAGATTTAAGTTGACGATAAATTTTTCAATAATTTGTGAATCAAAGCTGGAAACGGATGTATTTATTGCTTGATTTTTATTTTTATTTTGTATTATTTTGAAGTAAGATATTTCATTACCAAAGTATCACAGCAAAGATATTAATTATGACAAAAATATATAACCAAAAAAGTTACATATGAAATGTATAAGTACAACTTACTTCTTAAAATACTTCATATTCTTAATAAACAGTTTAAAAATGTTTTATTTATTTACAATAGAGGTGAATTCTATCACAGTTAGCTTATTTTAAAATGTTATGCTTGAAATCATTGATAGTTTTCACGATATACAAAAGTTCTGCCAAAAAAATTCTTCTGCAATAAGAAAAACATAACGTATTCAACACATGTCTTTAACTTCATTTTATAATTTTATTATGTGTATTGAAGAAAGTTTGTGACAATTGTAAATGTTTGCAGTGAAAGTAGTCTCTCGATAAAAAACTTGTTTAAGCAATTCTTTAAAAATATCATATCGAGGAAAAAAGAAGTGTATGCATATTAAATAACAAATAAATCAATACACACATTCGCAAATACACCCGCCCACACATTATATATATATATATATATATATATATATATATATATATATATAT
>BMAW01080882.1:1600385-1648035 GCA_019974015.1 Nephila pilipes
ATATATATATATATATATATATATATATATATATATATATATATTATATATATATATATTAATTTCAAGACTATTGAGAAATATAAAAATCACATAATTCTTTGGAAAAATTAGCTTAGTAATTTTTTTCGCTTAAATTTAAACAATTAATAATCAGGATTTTTTTACATTTGCTTGTCATGAACTTATACAAGAAGTTTCTTATTTAAAAATGGTGAACAATATAGAATATATGCCAATTGTATGAATGATTCATACTGAGAACAGAAAATGGCTCGAAAAATAACAAAATTCATGAATGAAAACAATTAACAAAATTTTTTGTTTAAAGTAGCATTCTCATTAACAAATTAAATATTTATTCCGAGCAGTTATTTATATTATAAATTGTGTGACAACTAATAAGTAATTCATAAAAAAAAAAGTTTAATTAAAGACTTTTAAGAAAGAGAAATAAGTAGATTTATATTAATCTTCAAAAATAAGTTTGGAAATTTCCTTTACGATACTTTCAATAGTTAACAAATAGTACCTATAACATTTCACGTAAGAATTCAAAGTTTGTTAGTATCTTATTCCATAATACGGAAAAAATGCAGCGTTTGAATGAGAAAAAGGTGTAAAATTAATTACGAAAAGAAGAAAAATATTTATATAATTATACTTGTTATTCCTGATTCGTGTTAACATATTCAAATTTAAGTAACGTTGCAATTTTTGAAACAAAACTTATTATATTGTTTCGTTAAATTAATTTAAAGAAATATACACTCCATTCTATTTTACACGAACTTCTTTTATGAGTAAGAAAAAGAATTTAATTCTCTTTTTACACGACTTATTTTGGTTTAACACGATCGATCCAAATCCGAAGAAGAAAATTTCGCTCTTTAATTTTATTTTTATAATTAGAATCAAAAAATGTAATGCGATTTGCATTTGGGATAATTCCCAGAATGTTATATCCTGAATACGGAATTTTGTTTGCGTTGTCTGAATTTTGTGTTTGGTGTTCAAAGAGAAAACATCTGCAACACTTGTATTGATTTGACTGAAATGTTTCAGACATATCAAAACAAGTCTCAGAAAAAGTTATTTAAATAGATAGTTTTTTCACTCTATACGAAGAACGATGAGAATACGTGCGCAAGCCAGTCAACGATTAAATCTTCATTTTTTTATCTTATCTATCGGTTTGATCACATGCCCAATGAGGGGTGGAACATACATATTTTTATTAATTTTGCCTAAAAATCAATAAATGGTAATTTTTATTTCTAAAACCTTTGTTCTATTAATTATAACTGAAATATCTTTTGGTAGTCTTCATATAATTCACCTATAACAAAAGCGAGAACGTAATGTATTATTTTTGCTGATTTCTCATGACTAGAACCAATCTTCTGGAACAATTTGTCTTAGCTCTCAAAATAGGCCTCGGTTTCGGCAATCACTTCTTCATTTCAGCCAAATTTCTTTCGCTGGAGTATCTTTTTGAGTTATAAATAGAACCAGTTGTCACACTGAGGACCAGATCAGGAGAGTACGGTGAGTGAGGAACCACTCCAAATTGTAATTCATTCAATTTAACCATCGTTCTCATCGATTTGAGATATGGGGCAATGTTTTGGTGGGACAGAACTTTTTCTCTTGCAAATGAGGCCGTTTTTCTTGATTTCTACAATCAATCTATCCAATAATGTGAGGTAATTTTCACAACTGATAGTTTAACCTCTCTCAAAATAGTCGAAAACAAAATACCATGCGCGTCCTAAAATATGGATGACATAACCTTGCCAACGGACTTTTGAACTTTTGGCCACTTTGGGTGACTTTCACAGCCTACTCCCACTCAGCTGACGATCTTAATTCATTTGTGTAGTATTGGATCTATGTTTCATCCATTGTCACATACCAATGCAAGAAATCCTTTTTATTTAACAGCTCCAAACAGTGCTCTGAATTATCGATGATTTGTTGTTTTTGATCCGGTGTTAGCAAACGCAGAACCCACATCGAAAACAACCAATGCATGTTCAAATTTTCGTGTAAAATTGTTAACATTCCACCTTCTCATATCTTTAAGGTGTCAGTTCTCCCGCAACTTCACTTTACGGTTGTCCAAAACTATTTTGTGGAATTTTTTAAATGTTTTCCAGAACAATGCCGATTTTGTGCGACCAGAGCGTTTAACATCATTAATGTTTTTAGACTGTATTTAAATTCAGCATGCCAGACAATAGTAATTGATTTCCCCGGTACAGAGTCTCCATAACGCTCATCAAATCATTCTTTGGCTTCAACATTATTTTTCACCTTCAAAAAACAACGTTAAATCAATACAAGAAATTTTTTTATCCATTGATTTGAAAATTACAAAACAGGAGGCCACAAAAACTACAATTACCTATAAACTAATTGTTTAAGAACCATAATATTTAGACATACATGGTTTGAAGGATAGTACAATCCAGAAATTATACGGATCTATCAACAGTGTTGCCATACATCTGTCGGACCGGAAACTTATTGAATGATGTGTTATATATATATATATATATATATAGTCTTAGTTTAATAAATATTTAGATAAATTGCATCCTAATCGATGAATATATCACATATATATTAAAAAGTGCAATTCGTTTATTTAGTAATTCAAAATTTTTTGACCACAAATTCATTTTAAATCACAGAAAATTCTATTATTCAAAAATTTATGAATGAAACTGTTAATGACCTACGTTTTTTTGTACGTCCTACTTGGTCGTCATAAACAAGTTAGATTCGCCACGAGTGGATATAGACAAATGGAACTTGAAATAGAGAATTCTATCTGAATGCTCACCGCCAAAGTATGCTCGTCTTTTCTAACATTTTACGCAGTCATCAGAAACGACTGACTTTTAGAACAACTGAGAACGAAGAATATTCAGTACATGATTGTTGTTGCTTTACAAGACGGTTGGCAAAAACAATTGTTAACGACATTCCTTGTGACTGCCTAAAATTTAATATTAAAATCATAAAAATTACAAAAATGCATAAAAGTATTACAAACTAACATGAAATTTAGTATATTAATTGAGTGATTCTATATTAATGTCGTACTTAGAAGTAATACAATGGATATTAGTGACGGACTTCGTTATCTTGAGCCTCGGTCAAGTGACGAGAACGGTTCTGAGCTCTGGCACATATTCCTCTCAATTTCTACACCACGGCAACAAAAGGATTTGGTACCTTGATAGATTTAATGTGCATCAGTCTCAGTTGCACGGAGGGTCATTAGTTTCCTCAGGACTCGAACGCACGATTCGATGGAAAAAATGGAGGCTGCGAGTTCACGACCATGATCAATAGGTTACAGCGGTCACATTAGTAGATTAAAGAACATTTACGAGGATTTTAAAAATATCCTTTGGTTTTATATTTTAAAAAATAAAAAGAGATAAATAAAAATATATAATTTACAATTTTTCATTTGTCTCTGCTAAGTATTTTTGATTTTGATGGAAATGTTATTTCAACGTATGAAGATTTTGTTTACTTAAAGTTGATTTTAAAATGAAATTAACTGAATCATTTATTATTTATTAATCATTTTTTTTTTCATTTTTACACCTCTAGATTGTTCCACATTTGTAAATTTTAGCGTAATATTATGTTTTTTCAAATCCTCACTCTCTGTATTTCCATTAACAATGCACGCTCATCGTCTTTCTTAAGGTAATTGAATGGCTAGTAAAATAATTTTCATTTCAACTGAACATTTTACAGCTTAAAATTATATACGTTTTTTTTTTTTTTTTTTTTTTTTTTTTTTTATTTCTGAAAGTATATCGGACATATAATTCAACATGATGATAGCAGTTAAATCAATTTTCTCATAAATTATGCTTCTGTAATCCTTCTATTATTGTACTGTTCTTCCACTGCATTAAAAGGTACTTAAAACCTTTCAATAAACCAGAGCTTACAGAGCTTCTTGTATGTCATTAAGCCAACTTATCGAGATATTCATAAGACGAAGTGTATAAATAACACCTCTCTTTCACCCAATAAATGTACATTTTCTAAACACATCCCTATTTACTTCTCCTTTTATAACGTAAATATTCAAAATTGCGCTTTTTCTTCAAGAAACAGGTCTAGATTACGCTTTTAACAAGGTTCCCAAGATTTACAAATTCAGATCAGAAAAATTCGAGAGATGAAATTTGTGTTTTAAATTTATGAATCTTTCAATCTTTTTCCTCCAAGTCTGACATCTGAGAAATATAGAAAACTTACACGCTAAATTAGTTCCAATGCTTCCTAAGCCAAAAATCTAATTATTCAACAACGCCAAAAGCACAGCACGGAGGAAAAGTTAAAATATCGTAAGACTTGCTCAAAGTTCTTAATTATAGGAAAGCCTCTACTACCTACCCATAATTTTAAGACTTTTTAATAAACCTTTGTCCTTATTGAACGAATGCGAACAATTTTAATCATCTTTCATCGTATATATATTCAGCATTCTTCCTACCTAATACTTAATCATTGTAAATGCCATCTGCAAGGAATAGCAAATTATTCTTTCGTTTAGGGAATTTTTGTAAACTGAATTTTCTTGTTAAGTTGTAAATGTTTTACATAAGACGATTGATGTAAAGACTTAACAAACTTATTTTATAAAATTGTTTTAAGTAAGGAAAAAGTGTAATTGAAATATTAAAAATTTTAGTTTTTGTTACAAATAAATTACATGCTTGAAATTTATATCCATCAGATTTTAAAACTGTTTAAAATACAAATGAGATTCAGGAACACAACAGAAAGCAAAAATATTATATTTGTAATAATTTCCAGTACAAAATTTATTCCACTTCGGCATGTCACACTCAAGAAGAAAAACTGAACTTTTTGCAAGAAATACGTTTATTTTTCATAAGTTATATACCGATAATTGTAAATATTTACAATAAATATTATCTTGAGAGGCAGTTTAACGTTATTTTTACATAAGGATCAAATTAAGATGACATGTCTTAAAGGCTTCTATATCTAAGGGTTAAAAATCACATTTTAATTTGACAAATGTTTCTCTATATAAATAAAATTATCCATGTTTATTGAACAACTCTTCGTATTTTTTTACAATATTTTTTACCTTTACGATATACAAGCCTTTACAATATTTTTTTATTCCAGAAATCTCTGTCTCAGCGGATTTTTAATATTCTAACCATAAAGATTAATATTTAATGAACGGTTGATTGTAAATATCTCAGAAAACTTATATATCCCGTGTGAAATATACTCAGTATAAAAATTCAAAAATCACTAAATGATCCATTCTGATTGAATAAATACTAGTTGAAAGCAGCACTTGCACTCTTATAATAAATTTAAATCCCATTTTGTTTTAAAATTATATTTAACAGCATTCAACAAATAGATGTAACATAAAAATATTTAACTTATTATAGCGGAAATCAAAAAGTAATATAGTATCAAAACATGTGTATGCTACGATCATGCCTCTATCGACTTTCGACAATTGCTGGTAAGCATTTCTACTTCTCATTTGAGGTATAACACGATGTTCTGAGCAATTTCAACCATACAAAGTGCTTTCCGATTGAGAAATCCACTACACAACTTTTCTTTAAGGCAATGCTTCAGATGTTGTTTCTCCCTCCAGTGTCGTCTAAATGCGCTGAAGTACTAATAATTTGCATATCCTAACCTCTTCTTCCTTTCTAGTGATTTAATTGTTCGTCAGATCATTCCTTCCTGGTGTTACAATTTTAATGACCAGCGGTGTATATATAAAACGTGGATAACACAATCAAAGCCTGCTCTGTAATTTCTCAGGAAATGCGGTCATGAAATACTAACGCATGCCTTTCATAATGATTTTGATGTGACATTTAATATGCTAATTTTTTCAAATGTCCTTATAATTTCTCAACAAATACCTTATTCTATTTTTAGAAAAATGAGTAAATCTTAATAAAAGTTAAGTTAATTTTTAAAGTTGTAATTAGTTAAGAAAAGGTTACTCAATCTATTTTAAATATACATGCTTAAAATTTATATATTGCGTCTTCTTCATAAATGCCCAATCGTTAGTGGTCTTATAATTTCTTAATGTAGTTCAAAATTGTTTAATTATAATATTTAAAGGATTTTATTACAGATATACTGCTCATGCGCAAATATATATATTGTAAAATCTTACAAATATGCCCCTTCCTACTACAATATTGATTTAAATTTCTTCTTCACTCCTGAAAATACGACCTTTATTAAATTTTTTGTCCACTCATGTCATACATTCCTTACACTATAATTTGTTACTTAGAAGGAAAAAAACTTTCACTTTTTGTAGGTAAATTTTACATGGCTTATATTTTACTGAGTTTTTTTTTAATTAAACGTTTTATGTAGAAGTTCGGAGGGGGCTGCTCAGTTGGTTTAAAATTATAAGATCCATCTCCAGTAACCCTCGTGTTGCTTCTAAGGGCAACATTAATAAGCGATCAATCAGTAAGCTCTATATATTAAATTGGCTATTAATATAGATTGTATATGAGCCTAACCCTCTCTTAACTTAAATAATTTTTTCAGGAGGATTGATAAATTTTCGAAATTTCAACAATATCAGTTTCAGAAATTCAGAAGTGTATATATGTGTATTCGATTACAAACTCCTCTTAAAAAAAGGTATCTTGTATTAGACGAGAAAGGATTTACTTCTGGATGTGTTGAGGAAAGTATCCTTATTATTCGCAATCAGAAGATAAGAAATTTCTGTCCATCTTGTCCCAAGAATGATTACTGAATATGCCACTAATATATAGAAAAAAGAATAGAGAATTAATTCTAAATTGAAAATTTGTATCAAAAACCTCACCGCTTATAAAAAACACAAACCTAACATTTCTAGAAATAAACAGATCGGTAGAAATAGAACAGATCATTAGGTTGAACTCTAAATTTTTTTTCATCGTGCACAGATTTTTTTCAGAGAAATAACTAAACATGTTTTGAATGTTTTGTATATAACTATCTTTTGTAAAAAACCAATTCAATCGTATATACTTTACTTTCTAAAATACTAACTTTATTTCCTGAACTGCTGAATAAATGGAATTATTGGTCATTAGTGCTTTCAACTAAAAAATAGCCGATTATTTTGATTAGATAAACCATGAATTACTCAATTTTACCACATTCGTTTTTCATTCAGTGCTATGTGTTTGGATATTCTTCAAAAATAACTCAAGGGGATAAATTAGATAAACATTTAGCATCATCAGTTAGCCTCATTTTTATTTTTCATTTACTAGGATTAATCCTCTTATAGAAATATTTATATTTTGTGCGGGTTCGTCGAAATAAAAATGCATGAGAGTAAAAGGTCGCTTTAATTACAACAGATTGAAAATAAGATCTCTTGAGAAATTATTAAGGGAAAAACTATTTTACCTCATTAAACATTAATCTATGTAATAGAATATTTCTCAAAATGAATTAAATGAAACGTTGCGAATATTTGAAAAGGGGAAAAAGAGTTAGAAATAATTAGGTTAGTATATATTTACAATGTATGTGCTGAAATAAATTTTATGCCGGCATTTTATCAGCTATGATTAATTTTATTTTTTTATTCGAAATTTACATTCAATTTAAACTAGACGCATGCTTTCCTGTGAACCACAATAGTTTTCTGGTTGAGTTTTGGCTTAGCAGCAGGATGTTTTAGAGTTGGTGAATGATAAAAGTTGCTGCGTTCTAAATATAATTCGAACTTTTCAAAGCATTCGTGTGATAGGATGTGGAAGTTAGGGGAATTAAATATCAGCTCAAGTATCATCCTAGTCACCTTTCTGTAGTTCAGAATCTTAAAGATAACAGTCCATAGCTCAGCTGTAGTGGATATTTATCTAATTAAATAAAGCCAAATATCTTTTTCTGGTTTATGCTACGAAAGTAGAAAAGAATATGGTCATCCGCAGTTGTGGTAGAATCATAAAAGTTTAATTCTGGGTATGTGTGAGAGAGATCTAAATAACATAAATATAATATATATATTTGATTTTTACCAGTATTCATTACAGATAGCTTTTCCAAAACAAACCACCCTCCTTGCTTTTTAGGTCACAAACAGCCTTCTGTATGCTTTTTTGCTTATTTACGGGTTAGTAATTTATTACAGAATATTCAGCATTTTTCGTAGTTTACCTGGACAGAAGTTCTTTCTACCTTAAGGTTTATTTATTTTTTTTTTTTTTTTTTATTTTTTTTTGCAATTGAACAGAATAATATCATTTTTACGAAACAAAATACTCTTTATGGGACCTCGAGTAAACCTAGACTTTATTTAAAAACTGAAACGCTTATCAATTCTACAAAAGATGTTTATTTTCAAGTTTTGTTGAAATGAGTAATTACCTAGTGTGCTTTTTTTAATATGACACCGAACTAGCTTACTTATTATGTTGCTCAAATTATTGTAAAAATTATATTGAAGTCTGTCAAGATCTTCATTATAATTTACCTACCAATTAAAATACTATTTTGTATAGATATGTTGAACCTATTTTCCATCATTCCTTTGTTAATGTCTTTCTGTTAATTATGAACATAATTACACTTTCTCTGATTCCACTTTCTCGTAAATAACAGGAAAAAGCACTAACGTGCCTTTAATGTTGAAGATAAACTATTACAGTGGATTCACAAAGTTTTAAAAAGGATTTTAGGCTGAAAAGTTGGAAAAAAAAAGAACATTAAGGTGACAGTACACCTTCAAAACACAATTTGTGGTCAAAATATTCAATTTTATTTTTGATTTCATATTAAAATTCAATCTTTTACCTTTAAAAATCTGTTTGAATTTTGTTTCGATCTTATTTAGAAGCTGAGTTACAGCGGTTTTAATATTACTTGAGCTTGATTTTCTTTGACAGGAAAGGCTCTTCTGCTAACCGGAAGTGATACGAGATGTTTGTTAAAGTTTCTCTTTTCTGGTTCTGAATATGAAAAATTATACTTCATATACAAATAACTAATCAGGAATTAAAATAAAATATATAAAAAGAAAAATAAATATATCTGGAAACACATTTTTTTTTCCTTTCTTATGTATAAAACCTGGCAATAAGTATGTTGTTACGGTGACTTTGTTTACATGCGCGTTTGATTTTCATGCTGAAAGATTCACCTGCATAAAAAGTTTGTTTCTTCATTTTATTCTCTTTTTAAATTTAAATATGGTTAAAAAAATATCACTAGAAAGCGTAAACGTCAGTTTTATGGCAGTAGATTTCAAAAACTTTCGGGAAATAACAGCACTTCAACACCTGTTTCAATTTCTAGTGCCAACTCCTCAAAGTTGAGTAATGTTAGCTTATCAACACCGGAAGAAATATGATATCCAATGTTGAGAAATAGAATTTTTAACCTGGAGCTTATTTCTGAGGCTTTTCTCAACTTTGCTGCGCAAAATGTTTTGCTGAGAAGGTGGAATTATTCGAGGATTCAAGGTATGGATTGTGCTTTCCTTTTACTCTAAAATGTAGATGCTGTGGCTTTTTCTTTGGACTTGCTTCTTCAAAGAAAGTTGTAAATGCCTCTATAATAAACACCAGATTGGTATGCTGCAGATAGGCAAAGATTTTGTAGATTTACTTTTAAATTATGCTCAAGATTAAATTTGCCTAGAGTGATCAAATCTGCATACAAAAATTAGGAAGTAACACTTTTGAAAGGGGCTTCAGAAGTACCGAGAAATCCATGAAGAGGGCTGACACTGAAATAGTGGAAGAAAAACAAATTCTTCCATCTGACATTGTGAAATGTGGTGTTTCTGTAGCTGATACATGGCAGCGTAGAGGCTATACGTTTATGAATGGGTGTGTTGCTGCTATATCAATCGGTAGCGGGAAAGTCCTGGACATAGAAGTTATTACATCTTACTGTCCAACATGTAATAGATTTCAGAAAATGCAAAGAAATACTGAATATGAGTCATTGAAAGTTTATCACAAATATCAGTGTAACGTTACGGGATCTTCTTCAAAAATGGTGACTCGAAAGTACTTGAGTATGAAAGACACCTATGGAACAAACAGTGTTGCAAAAATGAATGCATCCGACATGCATAAAAGAGAGTGGGCTCACGTCTGAGAAAATTAAAATCAAAAACTATGGGCCTGTCAGGTAAAGGAAAATTAACTGATAATTTTACTGACCGACTTCAAAATTATTATGGAATTGCTTACACAGTAATGTTGGTAATTTAAATGCTATTCATCAGAATGTAATTGCTGCTTTGTATCACTGTGAGTCAAATATTAAGAAACTAATGCATGGTCAATGTTTAATAGGTAAAGAACGCTTGTGCTATTTTCAGCGAAGGGTGGCGAACGGAAAAAAATCTAGCACAAAATATCCTGGTTTATCAAATGAGGTTTTAAATGAAATTAAACCAGTATATTTAGAATTATGCTGTAAAGAAATTTTGAGAAAATACTTACATGGACGAACGCAAAAAGCAAATGAATGCTTTGATGGAATAATTTGGCGAAGAATACCGAAGGAAGTATTCATTTCGCCCAAAACTATAAAATTTGGATCTTATGGTGCAGTTATTCAACTTAAGGAAGGGTTCAATGGCTGTTTAAAAGTTTTTAATAAGATGAATGTTGAATATTTTTTTTTTTTTTTTTTTTTTTTTGGGGGGGGGGGTTCTTTACGGAGGAGTAAACTTTTTGACAAATGGCGAATTCACGAATCTATACGTAATGCAGACTCAAAGACAAAGAAACACAGAAAAAATTTAAGACCTCTCAAAAAGAAAAAAAAATATTGTTTTGGAAGCTAAAGATGGTGATTATTATAAATCTGGTGAATTTTATTGATAAAGTAGGTTTTTTCATGTAAACAGATTAGTTTAAAGTTATTTTTGTCGTTTTCTGAAAATGATTTCTTACTTTTTTCATTACTGCAAAACACAATATCTCAACTTGTTATGCATCAATGAACCCGGAATTTTATATACGTGTTCTTCATATATTTATACTTAGAATAAAGTATTGTTGTGATTTTAAGTTGGTAGAAATTTTTTATAGTGCAATAAAGTGAAAATTGCAATGACTTTTAAAGAAAACTTCAGTATTCAGAAACTCGAAACACCATAGTTTCCTACGTAAGGACTATATTATCAAAATTAATAATTCTTTATCATTCAGTTTACATAATGTCAATATATTTATTTTCATTTCAGTTATCATGTTTTGGGGAAAGTCTTAATTTTTGCACATATTTGTATAAAATCCCCTTGTGACAGTAAAAATAAACTCTACCAAAACTTTTCTTATGTGTTTTTCTGGTTTTTAAGCCACATAAGATTATAAAATATGAATTTGTAAGCAAAATTCAGATTAATTCAAAAAAATTGTCTTTGAAGGTGTACTGTCACCTGGTTATCATACAATTCTCGGTTTTATGTAAAGGAAGAAGTATTTTTGTTATCCAGAATATTCTCTTTCTCCCATTTACCAACAAGAACTTAGGATATCCCACTGGATTTTGGAGAAAAGCTTATCATAAGCAACCTACATTAAATTTAATTAACGGAAACCGAAGTAGCCCTGATATAAAGAGCTTTTTGGCTGGTGATGCACAAGTCGAGTCACGGAGATTCGAGCCCTAATTCTTCCAAAGACTAGTCAAGAGGATTAATGAAGGTTGTTACATGTTAATTATATAACCTAACCTCAGAGCCTACATATGGTGGTAATTTTTATGTAATATGAACTCTGGTGTTTACCTACGTCATCTGCTCTGATTTAAAATGACGAGATTCATTGTCTATAACCTCTGTGTTATTCAAGTGCAATGTTAATAAAATCAAACGCACTTCGAAATGAGTCCCAATAACCAGCGAAGACGGGTTTTCAGTTATCATGGACGGCGGAGAGAGGAAGATGCTAACCTTTCTAGATCGACATTAACCTTAAATTCAAACAAACCAATTTGTTTAATTTTAGTAGGCCGAGCAAGATCAGTGATGGTCATTTAACTCAGAGGATTCAATAAATCCTCTGACATTTTGACTGATTTGCATTGAAGTACAATCAAAGATGTAATGGTTTGATTCCCATAGAAGCAAATTGGTTTGTTTGTTTGTTTGTTTTTAATTTTAAAACTAAAATTCTGGTTTGAGGTATTTAAAATAAGGAGTAGGGGCTAAATGTCTTTTTTTTTTCTTAAATTGGACAAATGAATATAAATATTTTTATATTAAAAAAATTATAAAGAATTTCTTCTCGCAAGGTTTTCATAGGAATAAATCATAATTTTAATTTTAAAAGGTTTTCAGTTTCTTCTCGAGTCAAAACATTGATTCATTCAATCAACTTCTTTAATCGATATAGTAAAGATGCTTTAGATAAGATTTCATTGTTAACATAAGTGGTGATTAAACAAGTTTGAAATAAATGTATTACACGCCGAACAAATCTCAGAACATATTTTTCTTACGTTTTTATAATATTCCAGAATGATTGACACACACTGTATCAAACCAAAAGAAATTGTATTGAAAATTTTTACATTCAAAGCCACAAATAGGTAGAACATTATATCGAAATTGATGTTGAATTATTAATAATAGTTATAACTGTAAGCGACTTAATTATATCTAATCGAGGATAGTATATATATATATATATATATATATATATATATATATATATATAAAATATTTAATGAAACAATACATAAAATCTTAAGAATTATTATCAATAACCATTATTATAATACATTAAGACTTAACTTCGAAAGGAACATTATGTTGTGCCATAACTTAATTAAATTATTGCACAACATAATGTTCCTTTCAAATATTTATGCAACTCACTACTAATTTTTTATTTAAAATTTCTTAAAACATCACACCTTTTTCTTTTTAAATCAGCATCTCCAAGCAGTTGGTTCAATCTTTTAATCCCATAAACCTAATTTCTCTCAAAATATTTATTTTAACATCTTAAGACACCCCCCGCAGCGTATGTTTATTAAAACAACAAAGTACTTACGCACATCAAATAAATGTTAAGTCACTGTCGCATTAATTTTTATTCGATAATGACTAGGTACTCAAAAGGGAAATAGACAACTCCACACCACTTTGACTCTAACACCGTGCCTTAACGCGAACACAAAACCTCTTCTCTAGAGTGATCTATGAAAATGACTAATTAAAGTATTGTGTTGAATAATAAGAGCGATAGATTAAATTAAGGACAGAGTCTGTACATTCTTATGCCGGACACGTTTTTAATTTTCAACGATGATAGTGCCCAGTAGCTGCATATTTTAATGTAAATCTGAGACCTCGCACTGGATCGCGGGAGGGAAATAAAGAACGAAGTAAATCACGATACAAAATGTTAGTTCCAGCTTGTACCAGGTCCTTTAGGAAGCTCTATCCAAAGAAAATATCCATAATGTGTTCATTTCGTAGGAAGTTTTATGTGAATTCCCTGGCTCTATTTGCACGGGGAGAATTTAAACACAAAGAAAACGAACTACTTGTGCTATATTAATAAAAATAAATAGCACTGTTATGTAAATAATGACGTTTTCAGACAACCTTTTCTCACGAGAAATGGGGAGGTACGTATTTAAATAACAATAAACCATTAGTTATAAAAGTCTTTGTGTTTTTGGTGGGCTCTTGTCTCTCTTCTCACAGAATTCGAGAATTATAGCGTACAATAGAAAATATTTATATGAACATAACTGCAGCCCCATGTCATGAATTCTCCCAAATATTTTCCGTTCAAGTCTTAACTACAACAATGCAACAAGTCGGACGATAATTTTCAAAATAATTAATTTATAACGTCTACAACACCCTCTAAAAGTTTCCGAGTTGGCAGGCTCTGCTGTTTGCAATTTTTCTTCTAAATTCGTTAATATTTCAAGGCGACTGAATTATGAAAGTCTATTACGAAGCGTACCTTGATGTGAGCTTTAACGAGGATAACATATATTTTAAATGATAATGTGATATAGTATATCTCGAGTATTTCACAATTATATTTTTCGCAAAACGTTATGACATCATATCTCTGAGAAACAGTATGGTTTATATCCCCAGATAAGGTTTAATAATTTTTATATATTATTCTCTTTATAAAAAAGTATTCCGTGTGGCTTTAATAAAAATATTTCAGACATTTACCACTTAAAGTGCTTTTACGATCGAACAAAATACATTTTAGCCACCAAAAATGGCGAAACAGTTTTAAAATTTTTAATATTTCTTTAATTAATACAGAGCTATTTACAATAAGAAAATTATGTTGTAAACAAGAATATTTTTGTATATATACAACTTAATTCAAAAGTTGCTGATCGTTAATAATAAAATATTATTGGCGATTATAGTTATTATGAAACTAAACGAATGATTCCTTGCATGAAACTAAACGAATAAATTCTCCACACAAAAATTTTATAAAGTAATTCAGTAAAAAATTAAATAAATTAAAAGTTAATTAAATTTTCAAAATATTAGTTTTTTTTATATATTTTAGCGAATTTTAACTATCGGCAGAACACATGTCAAAACGTTTCGTAAGGAATTGGTACTATATAGCACCTTTTTCAATCACTTGGTTTCCAAATTTTACTATAAGTTTAGCTACATTTAGATTTGATAAAAGGAGGTATTCTTTAACAAAATATAAACTTCAGAGAAATTACCTTTTGTTCATGGAAAAAATTTGATTGAATCGCTATTTTTTTTAAAAAAAAATTATTTTCCTTTTGCGATGAAGCCTCCTTTATCCAACTAAATCCTTTTCAAAACAGCATAAATAAAATATGATAAACATCATACTAATGGAAATTTCCATCTTTTCAATGATTATTTTGATTAAAATTTCCTCAAAAAATTTCAGATTACCAGCTGTTCAAATATTATAAGTTATCTATCTTTTATTATAAAATTGTACAGAGGATTTGAACTTAAAAATAAATAATCGAAACATTTTTAAAAATGTTAGTCAGAAACCGCGATCAAAGCAGCTGTCTTTGAGTTATGAGATTAAATAGAATTTACAACTCTGAAAAAGATAACACTCTAAACTTACATGGAAAAATCCTAAAAGCACCAACTTCGAAATTCTGGAAATAAGGAAGTTGTCTTAAAAAAATCATAAATATTTTAGGGGCTCAAAAAAGCACGAGAATAAAGGTGGGATTTCTCTTTAGTTGCTTATAATACTTATTAAAAACTTTTCTTTGCTTTGCTTATACTTGAGAAACTATTATATGAATGGAGCAATTTTTTTTAAGTATAAATTTTTAAAAGTTGAAGGAAGGGTTCTATTTTTTTTTTTTTAATTTCCTATCGAAAAGTGTAGAATAAATACCATACAGATTATATCACAGTTATATTACATAAAAATATATTTCATTAAAATTTAAACCCATTGGCTTAAATGAAAAGCAAGGAAATTATCAAAAATTTTGATACCATGCCAGTAACAATTATAAAAACATGTAACTTTAAATATTTTTTAAAGATTTACGAATATAAACAAATATAAATAGTTAAATATATAAATAAAAATAGTTTCCTGAATAAATAGTTAAAATAATTATTAACTATTATAATAGTTAAAAAATTTCCTCATTCAATGGTTTGGAAATACTGGTATATATTGGGTTTCTAAGTTTGTTTAAATTTTGAATATTTCCGAATATCAATGAATAAGAATGCAATTAATGGCATATAATATCGCATTTGTGTTGCCGAATTGGGTTTTCGATAAACGGATCTATCACAAATCTCTCCAACTCTCCTAAGCATGAATGTCTAATGGCGAACATAATTTTCAAAAAATATCGTAGACATTTCCGTAAAAAAGAATAAGTCGACAACGATGCAAGTGAACAATCTATGTTTCAGTTCATGTTTATTTCTTGTGTTTGAACCTCAACATATCAACTATATGAATCCACACATTCCTATGTAAAATTTTATTTTGTAATGTGTTCTACCGTCTATTTTTTCTAAGAATTCTCTCTGGATTAGTGTACGTGTGTGCATTTGTGTTCATATGTATACATGGATATAGATAAAATTTACATCACTTTACGTACTTATGTTGATAAAAATAATCATAAAATAAAGTTACATATGAAAATAACGTACAATTAGACACATAAAATTCCAATAAGATTTTTTGGTATAAACCATTTCACGTATTTAATAAGTTTGATTTTATTAACGTCACAATAGAAGCAACAAGAGGGATATTGGTGAAGGATATCGAAATTTTGAAGTTCGGTCAATTAACGAGGACGACACCTGTGCTAGCACCCTCTCCCTAACTTCCACACCACGCCAACGGGAGGGCATTGAACCTCGACAGATTTAATATGCATTAGGCCGGTTATACGACGGGTCTTCAATGTCATCAAAGCTCGAACTCCCGACTCGATGAAAACCGCCGACCGCTGGTCCGCGACCATGAGCCCCAAGCTACCGTGGCCGCTTATTTAACAAGATTAACACTTTGACAATCCAAAAATAAGTACTATGTGTAAATTCAAATTACTAAACATTTTTAATAAATAATTTCATTCAAAATCGTCTTGAAGACAAATTTAATACTTCTCTATTTATTATTCTTGTAAAAGAAGTGATTTCTACTTATTTGTTATAAATGATAAAAATAAGATTTTTTTCCTATATTACATTTTTCAGTATAGGTATGAAATATAGATATTACATTTTTCATTATAAGTATGAAATATAGGTATTACATTTTTCATTATAGGTATTATTTAATGATAGAGAAGAATATTTCAATTGATAAATATTCTTCACTATCATTGCATTCAATATAAATTTGCTTTAATTCCTAGTTATTAAGTATTGTAATAAAAGGATCTAAGACAAGACAAAAACCAAATTTAGGTTGATAATGCTCCAAGTCCCTCAAAATATGTGACGCTCAAACAAAAAAATTATAAATAAGATTTTTCTATAAATAATGACTATTGGTATATCAATTCATACACACACATAAAAACAGAGCGAGTACTTTTTATCTTTCTAGCAATCAAACTTATATAACCGAATATTTTTCATACATTCTACAACTTTAATTTATAATCAAAACGAGGATTGAACGATTTTTAACAAGTTTTATATTGGAAAGCCATGCAAATTTATTTTAAAGCAGTCATTTTGTAAATTTAATTTGTGTGGGTATGCAATCAGCTTTATAAAAATATACATAAAAAGAAAAAGTATCTTCATTTCGCAAAATTGTCCCTGAAAAATATTCATATTATTTGCCTGCAAATTAAACATGCCATCAAGATAGTTCCAATGACAAATTCACAGGGGGAAAGTAAGTGTACAAGAACTATTCAAGTGTTGGACGACCGATGATGTTGCTATATTAAGTAATTGCCACCATTATGTGACGTCATCTGTTAAACGGCGCAAAAACAAATCTCACACTTATACATAGGTTAAATTTGATTTTGCAACCATTTGCTGCCAAATCAAAACTTGATTTAATCCGAGTGAAGCCGTCACCGTCAATGAAATTCGGATTCCTCTTTATGCACCATCAATCAAGCAACAAGCAACTATCAAAACAAATAGAAAGTGAAGAAGGTATCCACAGCGACACAGTTGATATTTGTTTCTTACAGAGTTTTCAATATTCAGATTATCCGGATGTTCTTCAGACTCATTTTCTTCCATTTGGAAACTTTCTGGTAGGTGACAACTGGATATTCCAACAAGACAATGCTTCAATACATACCTATACATACGTTAAAACTTAGTTTATGCAGAACCAAGTGGTAATTTAGGACTGCATAAACTGATAAAAGATCTGGGAGAATAGCTGGTCAATATGGATTGGATAGCTGCTGACCCAGATTTTATTGATATCTATTGTGAGAAGTCTTTGGAAGACATTAGCAAAAAAGTTGTATATACACATGGACACCAATTTTCAGCCTTGTTGGAGTTAGACCAGCGTTGGCTCACTTTAAAACCTGGTATGCTGCGAACCTTACTTCGAAGCTTGCCTGATTAGGTATTCAAATTAATTAGAAGCAACAATCTTAAAATTTGAGAGCTCTGTAACGGTTAAAACTCTATTTGTTCATATATTTTGGGAAACAGTCTATTTTATATTAAAATTCTTCACCCAAAATTGGGAATTTTATGTGATGTATCAACGTTGTAATAAATTACTGTTCATTAATTATGTTCATTAACTTTCAATTGAGTCATTATTATGAACATTTGCCTGTTCTATTATGAGACGCTGTATATAACAAATTTGCTACATTACTGCAATTATAAAAAAGAGTTATGGGTTGTTTTTTAATTCTATGGTGTTGCTTAAGCTCAGATTTCTATAATATTTAAAAGTCGTACTTCATACTCCAAAAATTCAAAAACAAATGCTTAACATAGTAATATGATACTTAAGCTTTGTTTAAGAAGAAAAGTTAAAAGAGACGGAGGGGATAAGTGGTTGAAACTGAAGATAAGTGTCTAAATTCCCGAGGTAGGCTTTAATAAATAATCAAGTACGTAAACTATGTCAATACATAACATATTTGGTAATCCTAAAATTGTGACCAAGGAAACCATTTGAATAAAAAAAATTCTAATTTTGTTAACGACCTTTATGCATGAAAACAGTAATTTATTTTATTCCATCATTAAATAAGTGAGAGTTAAAAACACTTGATGAAAAAATTGCGTGTAATAGTATCTAAAATCCGAAGTAAAACTCTGTAGAATAAACGTATGGATTGATAGTAATTAACATATTTATTTTAAACACAATACTCTCATTGCAAAAAAAAATAATATTTGCTTTACATTAACAAATGCAACAAACTTCCTAAATTACTTTTATTTCATTAAAAAAAATTATTTCAGGAACGCTAAAACAATGCTTGACAAGAATTAACCAAATGTTTTTCAAAAAATTTTGCGTTGAATAAAACTTACAAAGAGTAGAGGGGAAAATGATCACCAAAAACACATTATTAGCGTTTCGACTTTACCAAAGAAAGAATAACTTAATTGAGCGTATTATTTTTATTTGAGACGAAGGAAAACATTACTGAAAAGTTGTGAACCAAGAAAAACTCGATATTTAACAGAACGGGCAAAAATAATATTTACTTTTGAAATACGGAAACCCAGGGGTACTTTATATAAAACATTTACAGAGTTGAAGCACATTTAAATCACTGAGAAAAATTGATCCCAATGTTGCTAACGGCGTTTTGCTAAATAGGATCATTTGAAAAGTGCGAGGTCTTTTTTCTTCTTTTCTAAATGAGTAAAGTTTGGGTTAATAGCCCTACGAGTTTAAACCTGAAAAATAACGAATTTTATGAGTTTTAGCAGCCGTAAAGACTTCACACACATGCAGATCACAGTTACAAAGTTCTTGCTTTTCAGCGATTAGCTATTCAACAAGGAAATGAAAAAAGAAAGTATGTAAAATCCTGGTAAACAGAGCAACAGATTGCCGCATTAAATAACAGAATCTTAAATTATAAGGAAGTTGCTAAAGTGCCAGAGAGTCTAGGTTTTGTGTGAGTTGAGGCTTTGATTATTTATCAATAATATTGAACAGATTAATGTTATTATAAAATGAGAAACAATGGTTTAAAATATTAAGTTTTTTGAAAAACTTGCGTATATTTAAAAGGGACAAGATAATTTGTGGCTATCTTTTGTAAGAAATTATTTTGGTAAATGCATAAAAGTGAAACAAGAAATGAATTCAGTTAAAAATTCATTTCCTTATAATTTCAACTGTAAACAAACTAATTGAAAAAGTTATAAAAACATATTTTTAATCCTTCATTAAATAAATGATATACATTATAGTAGTCTTAAGGAAAAGATAAATGCTCTGAATCGTAACATTTTTACATGTTATGTGATTCAATCTTATTTTCAATAGGTCATTTCACATCATTTATTTCGTTTTATCTATACTGCTACTTCCAGGGAGTCCACATTCATTCTCTGAAATGAATGCAAATGTATAAGAACTGAAACGAGCTCCACTTTCTATTTTCCGTTGTAAGCTCACTCGCTTAGCAATTGAGTTTACGAATGATAGCTTAAACTACAAGGATAGACAACAGGGTATATTATTTAAGTTGAAGTCACGTATAGGAAGTATTGTTTAATTTATAGTCACTGACATTGATAATGATAAACCATGTTTAAAGATACAGGGACTTAGAATTTTTACTATTTACAACTTGTGATCTAATTTTCCCTAGTTATAATTAGTACTGATACGTGGTACCCCACGATCATAGAACTGAGTATTTTAATATGGGATGGTCTCTCTTGGGCTCTTTCAGTTCATAAATGAATGACCTGTTTAGGTCATTACACTCTCAAATCTGAGGAATGTAATTTGCCCTTTCAGGAGGAAAGGGCGCTTTTCTTTCTTTGTGGTGATCATGTATTCCTCCAGGCGACACATTTAAACAAGAAGCTAGCCAATATATGGCAGACATATTCACACACACTTCACAGTCGCGAGTAACACTGATGAAACCGAAATTCATTATCCTCACATTGTATACACGAATCAAACTTAATCGTTGGGGCACCACTTGTAATCCTCCAAGAGTAAGTAAGTCAACTTTATTTTTATTTGTTCAATCAATTAAATGAATGCACCAAGTTATGGTCTTCTCATTTGTGTCATAGTTCTCCTTCATAATATTATATTCTCATCTATGATTTGAGTTTCTTCTCCACACAGTACAATCAATTGGGCTAGTTGATTAATTATAAATACATTATATCTTAAAATTATCAATGCAAAATAATTAAATAAATTTGTGAAGAGTCCCCCGTATCAGTATAATCTGATACCTCAAATAGAGAATTATTTTTGTTATTTGTTCTCAAGCTGAGAACCGTAAATACATTTGCTGAATAAAATAACAATTAAGCTCCATAAACCTAGATATTATCCACAGAATTAAAAAAAATGAATTCACAGGTATTCTATAATTTTTTTCTAATTTTATTATTATTGTTTTTAAATTTTTCCTAAATTCTTTTACATTGGAAGATACACTTAAAATTTAATAAATTAAAATAGTTGTCAATTATCTCATAATTAAAAATTTTACTTTTTTAAAGCTAGGCTAAAATTTATTTAATATTTTAAAGCTAACCAAACCGCTTTTTAATTAAATGTTATATATATATATGCATTATATTTTAAGCATTCCTAAAATAAAAAAGGGAAAAAAAGAAAGACAGACACGAATACGTATTCATAGAATTCATTTTTACTTCCAATGATACAATATTTAAAGTTGAAGGATAGTGACCATTAATAGAATCATCACTGTCACAGATACTTTTTAAAAGACTTATGATATCTAGAAGAGTACCATTAAGCGAAAATGATGACTTATTCTAAATGTCATATGCATCTTTCTATCTTACTCATTAGTGAAAGCCGAATATTAACTAAGAAGAAAAAAGAGTTTTGTTTTTTTTCTTTGTCCCGAATATACATCAATTTTCTCAATGCCTTTTAATCAATAGCATTGAATCATTGCCTTAATCTCCCCTTTCATAAAATATTCTGGATAAATCAAGAAATCAATGGTACATTGTAATGATTTTTTACGTCTCTTTATAAGAATTTCATGCAAAAAAAATTGAAAACTGTAATCGATGTTTCGTATGTAAACTAGAAAATTTCTTAAATAAAACTAAGAATTATATATCAAAGATATAAACATTCGATATTAATTCGAACTCTTACATATAATGTAATGCCTCCTTATTACCTAACTCTACCATCATTTTAAATTACAAATTTAAAGTCTTTTACTTAAATTCTAAGTAGAGATATATTAAATTACATTCAATTGAAACAGTCATCGGTTATGAGACAGATTACTTATTTCTTTTATGTTATAAAGGGAAATTCTCTCTAGCAGTTCACGGTCTCTTAACACGCTTACTAACAAGTTTTACGTAAATATTAAATATCAAGCTTACCCCGATACTCAAGTCAAGTGGATTAGGACAAAGATTCAACATCTACAAAGCAGAGTCGGATCTTTGCACCAGCAATATCAAATTAGATTCATTCACGCAAAAGTATATTCCACTCTCTATTCAGTTTCTTCTCCCTCCAGGTTTTTTTCCTACTATATCATATCTTACATATCCGTTTTTCACTATAACTTCATTACACTTCTTTAGGGTAACTAATTTGACTAGATCACGTTTCCTTTGACTGAGTCGATGTTCTTATTTTTTCCCAATTTAAAAAGTAAAGCGTCGCCTAGGTAATTAATACAAGGACGCGAATAACCCAAAGTTACGCTAATGCTTAAGATATTCCAGATTAATATTTGTATTCATCTGAATATTTGTTAAGATAATTATGTATATATTGTTGTTACATATGGCTCAAAAAGAACTGAATCCATAAACATCTGGCCACTCGCACAAACACCAAATAAGAATTACAAATATACTTAAAAGTACAGACTAAAAAAATCATCATTAAAAAGACAAAATTCAAAGATCAGAACATCTATAAAATCGTTATTAAAAAAATAAATTCAAATATTAAAACATCTATAAAAACTTTAAGAAGTCCTAGAGGAAGAGCATTCAAGTGTTCAGGACATGTGATCCCTGATTTTCCAGTAAAGTAGACAAACATCTCCTCTAAGTTGTAATATGGGGTCAAGACCAGGGCAAACAAGTAAGTGTTCTCTATTCATAGTATCTATTTTGCAGATAAGTCATAAACTATTGGTCAATATGCATATTCTCTTTAGATGTTCTGCTAGGCACTCATGTCTAGTTTTTAATCTAAAATCGGTCACCGCCTCTTTACGTGGTCTATGACTGAATTCTTTCCAGTCATTTGCAATATTTTCCTAAGATTTATCTCTGGGTTTATTTAGACAGTTCCATGTCGTAGTTTAACATGATTTTCTTGCGTATGCATCTTTTAAAAGAATCCAATGGAATAGCAATCTCTTCCATATGTAATTATGTGCCTCTCTCAGCCAGTTAGTCATCTCTTTCGTTACCATCTATCTCCACATGTGTTAGTATCCATTGGAATTCTACAATTTTACCGTTTATAATTAGTTCCCCCATAACTTGTTTTATTTTACTCACGATTAAAGATTCTGGGAGGATCTGGAGAGTAAATGTCTGTTGGCTGATCTAGAGTCGACAAGATTAACAGCCTTTTCAATAGATCCCATTTTGGATTGCAGATTGGTTATAGCCAAAAAAAATTACGTGAACTTCAGCATCAAAGTTAATTAAGTATTTACACACTGGGGCATATTGTGAGAACAATCAGTTGTACACAATTATGCATAAATATGGGAGATATTATTAAGACAACCACACTGTGGAACATATATCTAAATATCTAAGCAGATGTGTTGTTAATATGAATTTTAACATTCTCTCTCTCGCGCTCAAATATATCAAATTAACATAAATTTCAGGGGGGGGGGGAAATGAATAATATCTGAAAAATATTAAAATTAGGGCTCAGTGTACATGTATATGAGTACAAGGCGCCCTCTTGCGCTTTTAGTCTTTTAGTGAATCCCTAGACTCTGACGAAGGAAGAGTCGAGTGATAGAAAAGAGAATAAGCAAAAATACAATCCACTGGTGTTTTAGAGTGTGAGTTTTTGAGTCTTCGTATTATTGTATGAGAATTACTGAGCTACTTCAATAAGTATTCTTTGAATAGGAATTAGATAAGACTAATAAATTTCAGTTCTATTTTTTAAGAAAATATCTGTTATTAATCTTTTACGAAGCTTGTTTGATAATTCGTGCAATTATAGTATTTTTTTATTACAAATAAAGTTAAAATATCTCTCTAAATTTATAAAATAATAAAACCAAATTAAATAATAATAAGCATAGACAAAATCATTAAAATAAAAAGTAATAATTAATTTTTAAACATTTGTTTACATTTAAATAAAATAAGATGTTATTAGGAATAATAAATTGTATTGCTATAAATAACTTTAGTATTTAAAAATTTCTTATCATTAATATGAATATCTAAAAATATTGGAAAGATTTTTGTTATATAAACTAATCGACAGAAAATCTTAACCTCTATGTATCTTGGTACGGTATCGCAACATATTGAAATAATGTATGTTTTATTGATACGATACTGAATTTTCAAAGAATTAGCTTTATATCTATTTATTAACCTATCAAAGTCCATTTTAGATTTTTGAGCATCGAAGCTGTAAAAATCATGCAATATCAACCAAGTTTATAAGCATTACAGTTCCATTGATTATTAAAGTCGCACTCGAGGCCTATTGGTGACGGATCTCGTTTTGAACAACTGTCAGGTGACGAGGACAACTACGAAAGCGGTACCTCCCTCTTCAAACTCCCACACCACCCTTTCGGGAGAACTTAAAGTATCGAAAGATTTAACGTGCATCAGTCCCGATTCATGGAGGGACTTAAGTGGCATCAGGAATCGAACTTACGACCCGATTGAAACAACGCCGGTTGCGAGATCGTGACCATAACCATTCGGCAACCGCGGCCGCATTACAGATCCAAGTTGATTGAATATTTCTAACTTTCGGTGTTAAGTGAAAATATATATATTGGGAAATCATCAGACGTATTTCTTACCATTATTATTCAGAAAATTAGAGATAAACAGTAATAAATTTTCTTTTATAACTATCGTAAATTTTCTAAATCCATTTTGAGAGAAAGAGACTATAAGTAAGTATTTTTTAATAGTCTTAATCCCTACTATTTGGCATGCAACAAAGGTTTTTCGAAATTTTTCTGAGAAAGTGAAAAATTTATTTTGATATTATCGATCATATGAATAAAAGTCAACCCAAAATATGTAAACAAGCTTATTACTAGACATCTGAGAGCCAAAAACATTATAAATTTGCGTTATAGTTTTTTTTTAAATCTGAATAATAATCATAAAACATTATTCATGTCAGAAAGTTATCAACAAAGCTATTCTAAAACGGAACTTTTTAGATATCGAGCCCTAAAAATTTTATGTGGAACTCATGTGGAAAGATATTTCTAAGTTTTTCCCAAAAGAATGAAATATTCTATAATTTTCGGATTATAAAAACAAGAACTAAGTTGAAGCAAGAAAACTGAAAACAAGGATCATTTATTTTCTCAAATCAGACTTTTAATCAATTGTCTTTCAGAGAAATGATTTTTTTATTCAAAACAAATGTGGCGTTGAATTACCGAAAAATACTTGATGCTCTGTGCCTTCCCTCATTTTTGTTTTATTACTCCTGACACAGAAAAACACGAATTGGCAGAAAAACAAAACAAAACAAAAACTTGGTCGAATCCGCTATTAGCAACCAAAGTTTCCGAAAGTGTTCGGGTAATGGATCATTTTCCGCTCTCAAATTCCTACACGCGAAACTACGACTTGAAGCTCTAATACTCACACATCTAAATATTGCTCAAATAGGTTACGAATGCGAGAATGATGGGCGCACTGAGTGTTGTGTTCTGTCACGGAATTTTTCCAAAACATCTGCCGATTGTCGCTGTAAATACAAAAACTCTCACATAACCGAAGTATCGAAAGCACATAAATAAAGAGACATTTAATATCACTAATAGCGGCAGTCGCAAATGGTGAGTATTGAATCTGTCACACTGGCCATTTTTCTTCCTCTATCTCCTTTACTGCAGAACTGAGTGATTCGAAAACAATGGTAACTTGGGACTGAGGCAGATGGTTCAAAACGCATGTACATTTCGTGTTCACATTTTCATTCCCTATAAAAAAAGGGAAGAAATAGAAAGGGGGGAAGAATGATTACTGCTGTGCAGTGTCTGGGAAATGACACTATAAATCACTTGGAACAAAATTTCGGGTAGAGATAATCTTAGCGCTCTTCTTGTGTTTTCGTGCTCTGGTACTTATACGCTTATATCCTGTCAAACGCTCAGAAAGAGCCCCCGCGCGTTATTCTGGCCTTTTTATTTTTCTATCGTTTTATTCCAGTCCCCTCATATGAGGGGAACTTCAGCATCTGTTTGTCTCCGTTTTATATGCTACGTTTTCTTGGTATCTATGGAAGAATAGCTTGAGGTTTCCGAAACACTTTACGAACGTAATTTGTATCCCTTGTATCTTGTCGGAAGGGAGTGAGGGAGAGGGAAGGGGAAGATATATAAATGATAAAAAAAGAAGGAAAAAAATTCAGTGAAGAAATATCGGCGGGTTTTTCCCTGAAAAAAAAACTGGGCGCAACGGGAATTCCATTCTACGTATTGGAGCTCTCCCATTTTGGGCGAGGAATATCGGGAAATGCCATTTCAGTTTTAATCAATTGTTCTGGCTTGTGAATTTGAAATGACATTTTTTCCCAGTAAACGTAAAATGCGATTAAATTATTCAATATCTTTGTGTTTCGCGAAGTGAATGCATTATTATACGCATTCTTTCTTTTCGTAATGGGTAGGGAAAAGTATGCAGATGCTTTTGAGTGATTGTGAGAGGTTTGCCGTCCCGATACGGAAAAAACGCATATCGATGAAAATATATTTTATTTGTTTCCTAGTAAAGAATATGATGGACATCACTTATTCTGAGTAAGCATATTTTTGTTTGCTTTGCTTCCTTTCGCTTTTTTTTTAACTCTATTCCCTCACTTTTTTTTTAATTTTTTTTTTTTTTTTTTTTTTTTTTAACTTTTGAAAGCCATGTTTGACTCCGGTTATTCTATCAAACATACGCGAATGGAACAACTGTTATTTTCCGGTTCCATTCGCATAATCAATTTAGAATTTTTCCCCCCTGAAAACTCTTTGGACGTGGTAGGGAAAAAGGGGAAAAAAAGGCCGACTTCCGATGAAAGAGTTGCGCTGGGAAAAGTCAAAGTAAACAAGGTTTCTGGGGAGATTTTTTAAGATAAATTATTCTACTCATCGTAAATGGCTCCACAGTATCGAGGCGTACTTTAGATAAAGGTTTTCTTCTTGAGGATTTAATTTTTCACTAGATTCATTAATCGTTGAACGGATGGGGAAAAAAATTTAAGCCCGTTCGTTATAAACGTCAAAGCTAAACCAAAGTTCAATAAAACTCATAAATAGAAAGGATACAAGAAAAAACTGCCCCGCGAATTATAAACAAATTATGAAATAAATCGATACTAAGCTGTGGGAAAGTTCTCCACCACCCTTTATTGAATTCGCGAAAAAAAAAGGAACAATGCTTGATTGAAAAAAATTGGCATGCATAATTTCATCTCGCTTGGAACATTTTCAAACTTTCTAAAAAAATAGACTCATTTTTGTTATAGTAAACATTAATTACGAAACACGTTACCTCTTTTTATTGCTGCATACTTTTATTCTCATTCATTTTAAACATCAAAAAAATAATACAAAACAGAAGCTTTGTTGAGTATAATTACTGCTACGTTTCTTCTGAAATTCATTTTTAGTTCGCTTTTATGTATAGAAGGATGGTGCTTTTCAATTCAGCTCACAGTAAACTCACTAATTACATCTAATGTGTAGAGAACAAAATATCAGGCAAACAAGTACAATACGCAAGAACTGCTCAGTATTTTTTAGGCAACGCAAAAATTTTTTCAATATTTATTTCGTAAAAAAAAAAGTTCTTTTCTCTTAGCTTTAGCCTTAACTAAGGAATAAAGTCATCTGAATTCTAACTTTACGCTACAATATTTCTTAATGTAAACAATTTAAAATGTTTTTTGAAAAAATCAACATAAGGTCCTTAAAGTAATAAGTCGATATTTTTACAAAAATTATAAATTGACTTACATATACAAAGCCACGAAATTTTTTACTAAAAATTTCTTATAATAAAAATCTGTAACATAAAGAAAAAAAACTTACGTAACACAATGTTTCAAAATTTTAATAACTGAATTTAAGGTATATTTATATGAACAAGTCAATAGTCAATGTTGCTTAGTTTTGAAATCAAAATCCTAATTTAATTATCGAATAAAATCGAGTGTTCCCATTTTTCTAAAGTGATTGTACTTTAAACTATGTTCTCGTAAATAGTCATTGATTTTTTTTTAAATCCTGCAGAAAAATTCAAATGAAAAACATGTGAAACAATTCCAAGAAACAAGTAAGATAATTAAAATAGAAACAATCATAAAAATTTAAAGCACATAAATGCGATTAAAAAATAACATGTTGCATGAAAATGTATGTAAAATAAAATGTAGATTTTAAAAATATCATGTTAACTCAAACCATTCAAAATCAAAAGAATGATAATTCACTAAATTTTATATAACGTTTTCTTTAATATATCATTTATATTAAAGAAATATAACATTTTTTTATATAACATTTTCCTTAATTTTATATAACATTTTCTTTTCATTGGTAATTTTCTTTGGAGTATATAAGCTTTCTAGCTCTTAATATCTATATTTGTCCAAATGCTGTGTGAACTGAGCTTCATTTTCACTTGCCTAGAACTGCATTTATCATTATTGAAATTTAAATCAAAAGTAGTTTATATAGAAAAACTTACATTCAAATCGGAGTTTGCATTAAAATTTAGTGGAAGAATGTTTATCGCTAAAAAATTTAATTGAAAAAAGTTTTTGCATGGTATTACAAGGGAGGGTTTGGTTAAACTTATTCGACCAGCCAATAGGATTGCTGCGTTTCAGGGCTGTGTATTGATTGAATTTGATTTAATTAAGGATGGTGAATTTTCGTTGAAAAATCAGTGTCTATGGGAGTTATCAGTGAATTTGAAAGTTTAATTAGTTTCTAGAAATTAAGCAATTGTTTCACAGTCTTTTAAAATTAGGACCTAAGTAGTAATTTGAGATATTTTTCAGAGAATTATTGTTAATGATCCTGAGATTGTTAAACAATTGAGTAGCTATTATTTGCATTGGGATTTGGTTGGAAGAGAATTTAATTACATTATAAAATGTCTATATTTCTCACAAACTATCTTGCATTTACGATTTATCCAATGACGCTATTTTTGGTTTATTTATGTGGGTTTTAACAACAAATCCCCAAACAGGGCAAATGTAAGTTATAATTAGTCTTAAAATCAGAATATAGATAAGCAATTTATTTTCGATATTAATTTTTGAATCCCGGGTAATTAAGGGATAGACTGAAACTGCTACCATCTAGTTTACTGACCGCAGTCGAACGTGTTTCATTTTCATTCTGAGGCGTTGCTTCCAACCTAGCAGAAGTAGATTCTTTTCTTTAAATCAATCACCTTCTACAAACCAGATTTCCCTGTAAATTATAGTTTATTATGATTTTTTTTATTTTAAAACATTTCACAAATGATGTTGAAGAACTATTCACATTTACCTGAAAAATAATGAACTAATCTTCATGTTATTATTTAATGCCAAACAAACATGCAGGTTGATAAACTATACATATTATCTAGATAAAAATAATATAAATAATTTGATTAATTTTAATAGTGTATGAAACAAATGCAATTCTGATTTCCTGACAAGGTTATTTAATTAATAAATGTTCGTAGTTTTCATACGTCTAAAATTTCTGTAATATTTTTCTGTCTGGGAAATGAGACATTTGTAATATTCTTAGAGATAATCGTACTAATGAAATGCTGAAAAAAAAATCAGTATTTATTACAAAAAGTTTTAATGAATTTACTTAAAGTGGTCTCTAGATGTCGTTTAAAAGTCATTCAACAATTCAAAAAGTTATTTGTATAATGAATTTTATTTCATTTATAGAGGAGTGATTGCAAAATGCATTTAAAGGTTAACAACCTCCATTTGAATTAATCACGTTGAATTCAACTGAATATTCAATTAAATTAGTCAGGTTAAAGCTAGCTCTTTATCAGTATAAATATAAAAATAATACAATTATTAAAACACCTCTTAAATTTAATTATCTACGAGCAAATGGCTTTCGAAGAATTTTTCTTTGAAGTAAGAGAAGTCCAGATTTTTTGTCAATGAATTGTAGACGAAAACATTTTGAAAGATGTCATAATTTTTTCAATAATTTTTTTAATGATGGTTTAAAGTACTCGTGTTAGGAATGGGAAATGGAGTATTATAAATGGAAAGTATGAATGGGATAACTCACTGCAGTATTGTCCATAATACTGAATGGGTTTTTTTTTCTTTCTTATTTTTAAGAAATCTATCAGTACGACGTCCTTTGCATCCAAAAAAAAAACCGTCTTCATAATTTTTCCGGCCGGTGAGACGATCTTCGCTATCCTTAGAGCAGACTCACCAAAATTAACTCATTGTTTTGAATGTTGCGTGGCTGACGGATTACAGAAGATACTCCTCACCTTACGATCTATCTGGTTAACGACCACTCGCACTTACGACCATTCGAGTTTCAACCTGCTGTTCAGGATATCCTTTTTTCTTAGCTTGAGTGTCAGTCAGTGGCGAATGAATGAAAATAAAAATAGTACAAAGCTACGAAGCTGATAAAACAGTAAAAGAAATAGCATGTGACTTGAAGTTGAAACATTCGACAATTTCATCTATTTTAAGATATAAAATTAAGAGTGGAGTAGGTGGTGAAATTATTGACAGAATTGAAATCCATAATAACTAGGCAGCGAAAAGGTCTTATTCATGAGATGGAGAAATTATTGGCGGTCTGGTTTGACAACCAAATGTAAAATAATATGTCGATAAATCTTTAAATAATTCAAACTAGGGCACGCAATACCTTTGAGACTTTGAAGGCACGTAAAGGCGAAAAATCGGCTGAATCATTTACAGCAAGCTATGGAGGGTTTAAATGGCTTAGGCGGAAATTTTAGACCTAAAAAACTGGAGAATCAGCGGAGAGGTGACAAGCGTGAAAGTAGAAATAGCAGAAAAATTAGTTGACGAATTAGATGGAATAAATTAAAAAACCAGCTACTGCCCTAAACTAATATGTAATGCGGATGGAACAGGGCTTCGGTGTCTGAAAGATCCTAGATGCACAAAGAAGCTAGGGTAATTCTCAACTTCCAGGTTTTTAATGACAGAATCACTTAGTTGTTGAAGGGGAATGCCGCTGAGCTCAAATTAAAACCTTTTCTAATCTGTCACTCCAAAAAACCAAGTGAATTATAGAATTTAAGTAAAAACAGTGCGCCTCCATACTACCGTGCAAATGAAAAAAAGCATGAATGTTGCAACCTTTATTTGAAGAATGGTTTTTGAACTGCTTCATATCCTCAACCCAGTATTATTGTTTGAAAAAGAGTTCCTTTCAAAATTGTTCTGTTGACTGGATAATGCTCTAGATCACTTCTAACATCTCAAGGATCGACATCCACATGTAAAAATAGTCTATCTTCCTAAAAACACGTACGACTCTACATTCAATGGACCAAGACACTATATTAGCTGGGTTCAAAGTGTTTCGTATGTGCTTTTTCCCAAGCTGTAACACAACAGAAATGGATGTAGTAACCCTTCAAGATTGGTGAAGATCGTACAGCCTTTTACATTGCATTTAAAACACTAAATAGGCTTGGGCCAAAGTGGCAGATAAATAAATGCGAGTCATATAGAAGAAATGCAAAAGAAAGTTCCACATTGTTTTCGCAAAAATATCGAATATTGACACAACTTATGCAATCGAATTGAACAAACTTATGCAATTAATGCCGTCGCGGACCTTGTCAATGTGCTTAATTTTTGTATATATTGAAGTGAAAGACATTGCTGAGAGAAAATTAGTTAATTATGCCGATGGAAAACCAACAAATTAGGATTTAATAGAGTTGGAAGAGCTGCAGCATTTAGAAGAGGAAGAAGGAAAATAGCTGAATTAGTGAAAAATAAATTCTTAGTACATAGTACATCACGGTAGTTAGTTGGTGTGTTCTCCAAAATTAATACGAGTATTTTGTAATTTGAGGTTATGGAACCAAATAGTGAACATTTTTATAAAGTTGAGCATAGGATCAGTGAACTTTTAAAGAGCTATAGAGAAATTTACCAAAGAAAAAAAAAAGATTTCAAAGCAAATCACATCGACTGTTACATCCAGGACCTCTGCCTTTGAAGGTACAACTTCTGTTTCATCGTCGTCACTTCACTTTTCCGACCCACTTTAATTCCATATAACCAAATAAACAAATGATAATATGAACATATGCATTTTTCTTATGAATAAGTTTGAAGTTTGTTGCATAATTTTTAAAATTTTATAACGCTGCTTTATTCCCATTGTAAGTACCTCGCTCGTCAAAACGGAACTCGGTCGTAAAGTGAGGAGAATCTATATAATGAAGATTCCACGTTCCATATTGACAAGAACAACTCGAAGTAAAATGACAACGGCAACTCGACGTGGCAGCAATCAAATTTTGATTTGGTATCAAATGGCTGTCAAACCGAATCAATATTTGATCAAAGAAAGTATGGAAATATTCAGTTATTAAACTCTGATTACTATAAAGACAAGAAGTAATCTTCTTTTTTCTATTTTTATGTGTATATGCGAGTGAATTGATTATCTTTTAAAGGAAAAATCTCATTTACAATCCTGTCTGCAATACATTCGTGAATTATTCTATGATGCTTTCCTTATTTGAGCATCACTTGCTTTGAGAGACTTGGAACATTGGCAGCTTAAGTCAATGGTGACCATTCAATAGAAAATGACGATGACAATTCATTGAGGCAATAATCGATTTTTGATTTGGCAGCAAATAGCTTCCAAATCAAAATTTTAGCAAGTAACAAGCGCAGAAAATTTGCGTGACGTAAATCAATTGAACATTGATCCATAAGTTCGTTTTGATTTGGAATCAGATGTCTGCCAAATCAAAAAGAACGTATGAATCCATGTCAAATTGTTTTGATACCGTTTAATAGATAGCAGTACATAATGGTAACAACACCTTGATAAAGCCATGTGTCGTTAAAAACATACACTTTTTGAACCATTCTTGCATGAATATTTTTATTCACTGAATGTGAATATTTCCAATAATTGTTGGTTGAAGCCTACGTACGAGATTTTAAAGCTCAAAATCAAATCAAAATAATATTTAATTAGTATATATACGTTCGAGTGTGTTTATGTGTGCATTTTGTTACTTACTATTGTAGCAAATAATAGTGCGTGAAGACTTACTATGCAACATGAAACATTATAACGAGTAGTATATTCCCCAAAAATAAAGGTTTTTAAATTTTTAATGTATGATATAATGCAAAGAAATACTTTAAATGAATTCTTAACAGCTTTATAGCAGCAAAATAAGAAAAAAGGTAAAATGAAATCCGAACATAGCAACGCACCATTCAAAATGCAAATGAAAGTCTTACGAGCAGCATCCTGGCCTCTAAAGAAAAAAAATAAAGAGGTGAAACAAAAATAGGTATTGGTTACTTTTAAAGTGAGTGGAATTTAGTTGAAGAATATTTTAAAGCACATTTTAAAAAGTTGTATTATGCAAGAAACGAAGTCTATAGAAGGAAAAAGATAATTAAGTAAACTGCGACTCGAAAAAATAAATTGAGAAAAATTAATGCAAAAAATGATGCAAATCAGGCGAGAAAAATAAATTCAAACTCAAAATATTCTGCAGATAGAATACTTTTAGACCTCAGTACTGATACTAAATCGAAATTTTTTTCACATTTCGCGTTTCTCTCAACTGATTGAAAAAGGGACGACTTTAATCTTTATTTTCTGAATGAAAACACTTTAGTATAGATATGTTTTTAATTAATGTAAATTTTTAATTATTGAATTTTTAAACTATTTTTAATTATTCGAATTATTTTGCTGTTGTTTTAGAATTATTAAAGTAATTACAAAATATAGCGACCACATTGGATTGTTTCAAATTAAAAAAAAGTTTAACATTCAATCATAATTTCCCTGTTTGAATTTCAATATTAGCCTCAATTTTGGACTGAATTTTCTAAAATTTCGGTTCAGTTTTTTTTTTTTTTATTTTTATTTATTTATTTATTTTTCTAAAGCAGGTAAGAGTATTCAAGATTAAAGCAAACTAAGTTATAGCCAGCCATTGGAGACAAATTCCTTTTTGTCGAATCTATAATCACTGATGTACCTTTATTACGAAGTGCTGAAAAAAATCTAGGGGTCCTGAAATTAAAAATGAGATATCTAGGGTTCTTAATCTTCGACCATTAGGTGATATTAAATTTACAAGAAAAAATAAAGTATATTCTGTAATTTTACACTATTCTCAACAGGAGTTTGAAACTAAGAGAAAATTTTCTACCAATATGTCTCCCTTCAAACTTAAGTTCTCTTTCTATTTTAAGAAAAAATTAAAAATTTCATGAAAAAACTGAACACTGCATATCATAGCTTCTCCTTCCCCCTGCCAGTTATTACCTTCTTCCATTACTAAGCTTGGTTCGTTATTCACAAAAATGCGCAGTCAATAGAAAGGAGTCTGTAATGTCGCAGGGCCAAAAAAGTATCCACATATGCAGTAACCTGATAATATTTATTGAAGTCATACCACAAATTTAACTATGCTCAAAATATTACTTGAAATAACAAATTACTAATCATACCATAGAATTAAACAACTTTCCCTCAGATATCTCTCTAGATATTCAGTATTATTATCTCAGATGTCTCGTGGACAAGCTACCAGTGTTACAACTTAGCGATGACTCTCCATATCTCCGGCTTGTTTTCTCGTTCCTCGCTTCATTTCGGATCTACAAGGAGCACTCATCGTTTCAGTTCTAGAGATTAGTGTTTTGGTGGCGTAAAAGAGTCCAATTATAAAACTAACCAATTTATTATTCACTTGTTTAGATGTTAAAGTTCAATAGTTGATTTTGCTTTATCTCTAGTAAGACTCCCTAAACGCGTTTGAACAAACTTTTAGAATACAAAATCAATTCACCGCTTACCAACTCACTCGAGTTCGAGTGGTAGACAAACTGGAATTGAGGGTTCGATTCATGAATCCTCAACTGGCAACTTCTAGAATTCTTTTTATTGCTTCTTAAATTACAAATAAAAGATTCGTCGTCGAAACTCGACGTCTCACTTCAATCCATTATCACTCTCATCTACACCAACTAACTTTTAATTCTCTTGACTCTTCATTATTCATTTAATAATTTATCCAATCCTTATAAATTAATAATCAAATTTTTATTATTATCCTCCCCTTATAAATGTAATTTATCCAATCTATTCTCTACACTTCATAATTTCAATCTAATAAGCATAAATCACGTTTCATTTTATTGGAAGAAATTTCATTTTAAACAATTAGAATAGAAAAGGCCCCAAAGTTTGTGAAGGGGAAATCTCAATATCGAACAACGTCATCCCACTATTATGTTTTGTTTACATGTAATTATTCTCTTGATTACTTATTAGGTACTTTTTCTTTTAAAATATATTTATTTTCATTTGTTAATTTTCTTTTTCTTAGCTTATGTCTAATTTAATAACAAGGTTTCTAAAAGAAATTAAAATTAAGAGTAAATTTGACTTAATTATCCATTTCAAGTATCCTTTTGAAATAATCATTTTTTCTACTTTTGTGGAAGAAGGGGTAGATTTTAAAGATTTTACGATGCCTTTTTCCTAAAAATAAATGTATCTTTAACCCGTTATAAGACTTCCACAAAATAAATGATGTTTTCGAATTGTAGAAATGGAGAATGTTTATTAAAGGTTTTATGGTATACGAGTATATCTATTTATTTCATAAATTGCTAGAAAGAAGAACTCGGTTAAAGTAGCTTTTCGGATATAACAATAACAAAATGAATTTGAAAAAAATTTAATGCAGATTTTTTGAAAACTTTTAAGATGCATTTCTTATTTTATACAACAAGCAGTTTTGAAAAGCAAAACATAAGTTTTAGGCATCTCTCATAATTTCTGTACAACATTATTTATTTTGATAAAAGAGTTACAAGTAATAATTACATTACGCTTGCATAAAAGTTTGGTTGAAAAAGAAAATATAATTCACCCAGAAACTTAAAGTAGCTACAAACTTCAAAAGAATTTCATTTTGATGCTTTTTAAAAAAGCTGTTTCAAAAAAAATTCTATTAATGCCTTACAGCTTATGGGTAATTCATTTTTGCTGTCTAGACCAGTATTTTATAAATTCATATTGCTGTGAAACCTCTTTGAACTTAACACAAAAGGTTTTGAAACATTCAACAAAAAGTTCCTGAATGCAGTAAGTATTGATATACTAAGAGAAGGGGGGAGGGATTTTAAAATTACGAAAATAGGTTTTGCTGCCTCATGGTTCGGTATCAAGTATCAAAAAAACACGAATGAGAGCTCAAAAATAGAAGAAAAAACTGACCTAGAATTTAAAAAAAAAAAAAAACTAATGTATTATTTACCGAAGATAGTATAATGTTTGAAATAAAATATTTTTAAATTTTTTGTAAAAAAGGTTTTTTGCAAGCCATATTTTTAAATATTCATTGCATTGCAAGTCATTAAATATCACATTTGATTCCCTTAGAGCTCATTTAGAATTCTTAGGTGATAGGAGTTTAAGACTGTATATCTTTTTATTTCCTTTAAGACTCCTAATATGACAATTTAAGAACTTAAAAACTTTCAAATTAGTTGAAAAGTATGTCTATATTTAAATAATAACTCTAAATTGCTAACACTATTTTAATCACTGAGTCGGATAATATTTTAAACATTTTACCTATTTCTTTCTATACTTTTTTATCTTTTATCTTTAATCATTTTCTATATATATATATATATATATATACATAATTCTCCGTTAAATATATCTTTAAACTCAACTCTTAGCATTTCTTTTGTGGAAATCTCACAGACTGGTAATACTCTGAGAACTCAAGAAACAGGAAAGATTTGTGGATTATTGCTGTTGAAAAGTTAATAGCAAAGAAAAGTATCACTTAGTGTGTATTACTAATATAATTTATACTCATGTTTGCAAATATTGCAACACCATGAAAGAATCACACGATTGAGCTAAAACTGACAACAAATGCAAATTAGGGTGTGTTTTTTTTCAAATAATAGAAGTTTTGTCGTTACTCGTGCGGTACTGAGTGAAGCTCTCTGAACTGCTGGTTTTGCCACTTAAATATGGAGTGGTAACGGGGCGTAGAAACTAGTTTATGTTCGTCTGCCAGTGGTCAACACTTCACGAGAAGTCATAATGTCTCGAAGATGATATAGGACGCCATATGGTTAAATTATGGAGTTAAGACAAGGACTAGTGAGCAACCTTAGTGATATAGGGTTTTCTTATCGTACAATAGCAGCTCACATGGGGTACAAAGCCAACAACAGTAATGCGAGAGTGGAAGCAGTTAGGGTCACGAAAACCGGACGAATCAAAAAACCGAAAGTGATCGCAAAGCGTCATCTCGACAGTTCGCAGAACAATGGATTACTGTTTAGGTGTGTTACTCAATACGCAAACAATATTCGCCATCTTCTGCAGCACCGTGGACTGCGTTCAAGACTTCCTTTGTATGGAATTCTCTTTATGCAAGGGCCTCGATGTCCGCGGCTTCAATAGGCCTGTGACATAGACATTGGCGTTTCAACTGGTAACAAACTATCATTTTCTACAAATTCTGCTTTAATTTGGAGTATAGAATTGACCGCGTCTGCGTTAAATGCTACACATGAAACGCCGCATTCCAGAAAACGTAATCCATCGTCCAACCGAACGAATGTTAAAAAGTTTAGTTCGCAATTGACTATCGTTGATTATCTAAGCTGTTAAGAATGTGGCTTATTTCAAATACAACCGGTATATCAGAAATGGTTTGAGATCCAATGTCGCGTCCTTTTTATAACGCATTTCTGGAGCTATATTTCAACAGTGGCATGCTCGTCCATATATTGATAGGAATGTGAAAGCCTTCTTTTCAGCATTACAAATCCAGCTTCATACTTGACCTGCTTATTTATAGGATAAGTTGCCTATTGAAGAATCAAGGGTTTTCATCAAAAGGCAGCTCACTTGTGACACTTTTCCATTAGCTGATAAAAAAGCTCTTCTTTGTCGTATAAAAGCACTTGTGACAGCACGTATGGCTTCACTAAATACTTAATTTTGTCGTAAGGAATAGTTATTTTGATTTATAAATTTAATTTTTAATTTTTATCAATACAGGTCGTGCATCGAACAGATTTTATTCAGCTCTAAGTAGTCCTTCACGGTACTGTATTTTTACAAAAACATGAGTTTATACGCTCAGAAACATTGAAAATAGGCCCCAAGAAGGAAGCGAGCTACAATCACGAAACTTTGCAAAGTAGTTGAATGATGTTTGATATGAAAATGGTCCAAGTTTGGTGCCAATGCGTATGACCACACATCTTGCAGTGACGCTGTAATCAGGTGGGTCCTATTTAAACCGGTGCGTAGTAGAAGAATCAAAACGTATCGATCACATTCCGTATGTAGGAGGACTTAAAGTGAATAACATCAAGTAGATGTGTGAAAAGATATTTCGTACAGTTAAGTGAGTTTGAGAGGAGCCTGATCATCAGCATGATAACAACAAGTAAGTCGACGTGTCGTGTTGTTCACCAAGTCTATCATTCGGAGAGTACGATCAAAACACGTTGGGAGCAGTGAACACCAGATAGTACCCACATGAGGAGAACCTGGTCCAGAGTGACCAGGAAGACGACGAGGCGAGAGGATTGAGCAGCAAGCGCTCGTGGATCCCACAGCGACTCGTTCCACGATACAGTCAGATGTAGGGCAGCCAGTTGTTCCACAAACCCTTTCCGGATGCTTTGCGGGAATGAATCTGCAGCCCAAGAGCCCTTTTAGTGTACTGAAAACCGACCATGAACCTTAACACCTTTAACACCAAAACAGCGGTGACTCCTTCTATTGTGGTATAAGTCAGAGCGAAATGAAATGCCATAGATTGGCAAAACGGGATGTTTAGTGATGAATCCCGATTCGTTTTGGGGACAGATGATAACTGCGTACGGGTGGGGAGGTGCCCTGGTGATCTGTACAATTTGACTCCCGCTGTCGCGCGATACATTGCCAGCACAACAGGCATAATAGTCTGGGGAGCCATAGCTTATGATAGTCGGTCTACTCTAATTGTGGAACGAGGAACCTTAACGGGCCAATATTATGTTGATGATATTTTTCGACCCCACTTTGGACCCTTCCTAAATGGTCATCCATGGCGATTTTCAACTAGATAATGCTCGTCCGCATACAGCTCGAGAACCCCAAGACTTTCTACGTCCAGTTCAAACATTTCCATGGCCGGCCTCTCCATAGACTTGTCCACTATAAAGCATTTGTGGGACCAGCTGAAACGCCAGATGTCGTCGTGTCACCTCTGCATTATTTGAAGGTAGCTGTTCAAGATTTTGGGATCCATCTACCTCAGGACAACATCTGACATCTAATTGACTCAATGCCGGGCGGTGTTGCAGCATGTAGTGCAGCAAGAGGTGATCCGACGTGATATTGAAGTTACACTGTATTTGTCTAATTATACACTATATATTAGTTTAATTTTCTTGATTTTGGGATCAAGTGAATCTCTCATCTATAACATTATTTGTATTAAATTTCATTTCAATCCGAAATTCCCTTCTTGGTGCGCTAGTTTCAATATTCCTGAGTGTATACTTCATATGGAAAACTAAAAACATGTCAGAAGAATTGAAAGAAGAATTGTTAAGATTTCAAAAAAGGTGATAAATCCCATTCTAAAAATTAGAGAGAAAAAAGTCTGCTTCCTTCAACATCGAGAAAATCTGTAAGAATTATAGTTAGTAGAAGAAATTAGGAAATATAGACGTTATCAAATTATGACAAACTTGTTTCACATGAGGAAGTAGAAACAGTACAACATATTTTTAGGCTTAGAAACATCATTGAACAGACACTAGTGTATTTAATGTTACAATATATTTAAACTAGAAATTTCAGTAAACTTTTTCATTATTTTACTATAACTAAATTGTGGTAAATTTAAAAATATTATAGAATTCTACAAAAAATCATAAACAAAATACAGGGAATGTATAGAAATAGTAAAATTTATATTGTAGTAAAGGGAAAATTAACTCATCTATTTTTAGTAAAAAAAATAATAGTGGGTGGCAGGTTTGTGCCGTGTTATATCTCCTTATTATATTTGGTGACAAGATTATGATAATAACTTTATAAGAAATCAAATAACAGAATTTTCATCTGTTTTTGAAGATCTTGAGTTAGTAGATTATATGGTCATTGTCCGTTTAAAGAATTTACATTCAAACCTAATTAAAGAATTTACATTCAAACATCAATTTTCTTTCAGAAAATTTAAGCTGAAAATCAATCAAAATAAAAGTCTTCAGAATAAATAGAAAATCTTGCTCTTCCATCAAAGTAAAATAACTCAATACATGCTTGTACCTTTTTTATATTTGGGAGTTACAACAAATAAAATTGGTGGTTCTGATGAGAATTTTGGATGTTAGAATTTCAAAAGGATGAAACTGCTTTAAAATCTTAACAGTTGTGGAGAGCAATAAATATTCAGGCGAAAATAAAATTAAATTTGTACAAATCTCTAGAACGTTCGATTCTCTTAGCATGGGGAATATGGAAAATAGCTGAAACACAATGCAATAAACTTAAGGCTTTTCAAAATAAATGTCTGAGAACTATTTTAAATATTTTCTGGTTCCATTACATTTCAAATGAAGAACTATTAAATAAAATACAACTAATAAGACAGAGTATGAAATTAAATTTAGACATTATGAGCCCAAATGGCATATTTAAAGAGGACAGCATTCCAACAGGGACAGCATTCCTAACGCTGCAGTCACCTGAAACCCTGATTGAAAGTTTCCTATTGCTTATGATGGAGATACACCATCCAAGGTATGATGGGCAAATAAACCCTCCACGTTTGACCTGGCCACGTAAAATGGAGCAAGAGAAATACGAGATGATTGCGAAAAGTGGGAAATTTTAAGAGACTAAAGACTTGAGTGTACTGCTAGGAAGAGGGTAGAAACCGGTTGCTGTTGAAACTATCCGAGAAGTCACTACTTCTGTGGTTGAAAGAGCCTCTAGCTCCAGCTATTCTTCAGCAAGTGCTCAATCGGTGTCACGAGAGTTGGCGATTCCATGGTCGACAGATCTAAAAATTTTGCAATCCTTTTTAAAATGAAATCCGTATATGATCCCCATAGTGCAAATGCTGCAACCTCAAGACCGTCAAATCCGCTCTGATTTTGATTGCTGACTTTTGGCGAGAATGGAAGTTGATGACGCAGGGACTTAGAAAATTCTATGGTCAGATGGGCTCACTTTTCTTTAAATGGAGCTGTGAATAATAAAAATTGCCGCATATGGGGTGTTTCATCTCCTAATGTCCTGCACCAACAACCGCAACATTCTGATTGCGTGACTACATGGTGTGGATTTACTGCTTATTTTATACTCGGACTGTTTTTTTTTAAACTCTAACTTCTCAAGGTCCTAAAACGTGCTTTGTCACGAGTGCACGGTACAGTGGACTCCTTTGACACCAAATCATTCCTGTTTTACGGGAACGGCAATGTTTGCAGATACTGTCTTCGTGCAAGATGGAGCAACTCCCCACATTGGGCACTAAGTCAAACTCGAAAACAAGTGTTTCGAGCTAACTTTGGCGAGAATCATGTAATATTCAGAGCTTTTTTGGGTGCCTGGCCTCCTCCTTCATCCAATTTAAATCTCTATAATTCTTGGTTGTGGGGATTCCTAAAATACTATGTTTATGGAGGAGGAATTATGACTTTATCTGAGTTGAAAACCAATATTATACGCTATGATGCTGGAACCCCTGGAGAGTTTCTTCCCGCTACCATTGAACACGCTATAATGCGCTTTCAACACGTAATTAATGTCAATGGAGCACATGCTGAGCACATTTTGTAATTGAATTAATTTTAATGATTCTGACAAATTTTGTGTCCTTTTTTAATCGCTACAATTCCTCTTGGAGGCAAAATTTGAACTATTTTATTGTAGAATTCGTTTCTCCATGGTCTATATATCGTATATACCAAGTTTCATCAAAATTCTACAAGTAAAATGGGTTCTTGAAGGGTCTGAATAGGGCCACTTTAATTATAGCCACCCAGTATAAAGAACTTTACACCAATATTGAGTTGTGACTGGTTCATTATTAAGTAAGTTGTTTGATAGATCAGAATAATGTATTGCTTCACTCGCGGAATGTTAAAATGAGTGTAATTTGATTCTATTGTCAACATTTCTGCAATAACATGCCTATAGGGTGTTTACACATTCCATTTATTCAATTTAGTAATGCTTTATCAATCATGAGTAACTCAACTCTGCAGCTTGACTTCATCAAGTTCTTATCTAAACATGTATTCCCATATATTTTTCAAAATTAGTCTATTGTCATGTAAGAAAATGAAATTTTTAACTTTTAAATAATACATCTTATTTTACAGTTAGAAAATGATCTTAACTTTTCAGCATCTAGAGCTCTTTCAATTCAACTTAATGTTAAACATTTCTTCATGTTCTTCGATCATATGATCATAATATAAATACGAAGTAGTGGGTCTTAATTCTTAAATGTTAAAGAACATATATTAAACAAAAATTACAATATTTGTTATATAATTAGAAATTCAATTTAGTTTTTATAAAAAAATTTCTAATAATGGCTACCATATAGTCTTGATTATGATACGCACTTCCCCCTCCCCCCATTTTGGTCCATAAAAAAAAGAGTGCGTATTATACTCGTGTAAGAATTGAAAAAAAGCTTTGAAGCAACTTAGTGGAAAAGCTTTATGAGATTGTTGTAACACGCTTGTTGCGCATGTGTTCTTTTATAAAACTGGTGTTGTTTTACACAAACGGGAACTTACAGTACATGTCGCATATTACGATGGCACCAATTATTATGACTTGTACACAACAATAGATTAGCTGTGTTCTAGTGAAAGGGATTAAGACTGATAACTTGATAATATATTTTTGTTTTGTGTTAAAATTTAAGTTTTTTTTCTATCGAATTTGTCGAGTTTCATTTCTTTTTATTAAAATTTCAATTTTGATAATAAATACTTGTGCAATTTTTAAATAAAATATTAAAAAATTGTGGAAATGCATTGTATTCGAATTTTACTTGTTTCCAAAAATTTAGTGCCAAATCAAGCATGCGTATTATATATGTGTGCGTATCATAGTCAAGATTTTAAAGTAATTAGAATTTCTAACATTAAGTAAGTAGAATACTCTTGTCTTTGAAGAACGGAAACAACCTTTTGACGTAAAGCGTCCATGGTTACTGTGGAAAAGTATACAAAAGATTCAAAGGAATGACAACAATCTTTTGGAGAGTTTCTTACTCTCATCATGAGTAAAGGCCAAAATTTAAGAGAGTTTCTGACTCTCATCATGAGTAAAGGTCAAAATTTAAGTGAGTTTTACAAAAGCATGATCAGTACGTCTCGGTGACTGGAAATGAACATTTCGGAAACGGCGCCATTCGTTGACTGTTCGTGAACTATTGTTTACAGTACCTACGGAAAGTGGATTACTGATAGTGAAACAAGAAGTAGGCGCAAAGTAGTTGACCATCCACATCTCAAAGAGTGTGACCTCCATGTGCAGTCATGTTTGGTAAAGCGTGATCAGCTCCATTGCATTACTCAGTTGACCACAGATTTAAATGCAGGGCAATGTAGAAATGTTTCACAGAACACAGTTCAAAGGATACTGTTAGGTATGGGACTCTGTTGCTACAGACTCAATAAGATTCCGTTGTTGACACCAATGAGCACATCAGGCCCATTGGGCCAATGGGCTCATAGGCTTGCAATGAGCACATCAGCATCACCATTGGACTCTTGAGTAGTGGAACCGTGTTGCCTTATCTGATAAATCCCGATTTATCTTGCATTATGTGGATGGTAGGATCGTAATTCGACAGATTCCAGATGAAGAGTAGTTAGAACACTATGAGTAGAATTCAGGCTGGTTGTGGCTCAATTATGCTGGAGAAACGCTTACATCGTCTTCCCTAAGCCCTGTGATGATCGTAGACAGTACCCTGAAATCTGTAGACTACATAAATGTTATTCTGGACAAGGTACATCAGTTTATGGAGTCAGTTTTTCCAAACGGACAACGCCCCCTGCCACAAGGCCAAGAATGTATGCAATTTGTTTAAGGAGTGAGACTCAGAGTTCAAAAGTCCTGTTCCAGCCACCTGATTTCCCATATCTTAATCTAATAGCACATATGTGGGAAGTCATAGGATGACTTGTCTTAGCTCATGATCCCCGCCACGTAATTTCCGTAACCTAACGGGCCTGTGCTTGCACATACGGTACGCGTTGTCAGCGGTTACATACCAGAAGCTCATTGGATGCATGTCCGCTCGTATTGTACCTATAATACGAGCTAAGGGACCACCAACTAGGATTTAGGTAGGTGGTCATAGCGTTTCTGCTCTTCAACGTATACATCCTCTTACGAAATCTCTAACGAAATAATTCTTCCCTATCTATTTTTCTTTTATTTAAAAACAAAGTTTATTTGCAAATTTTAAAAAACACGATTTCTAACTGAAGATAAACATTACAAACCTTACTTAAAAGGTTACTTAAAATTTCTATCATTCGATTTATGTTTTTATAGCGAAAATGGAAAGCATATATCCAACCTTTTCTATATATCTTCGAGCCCTGATGCTCAAACAGACTAAACATGTAGTGGAGCTGATGCACGTTGAATCTGTTTGAGGTCCGAAGTCCTCCCATCGACTTGGTGGGGAAGTTTGGAGAGGAAGTTGCCAGTTCCGGCGTCGTTCTCATTATTTGACCAAACTTAAAATTACGCTGTCCGCCGCCAATAGCCTTCGTGTTGCTTTTACGTGCGACGTTAATAAACAATCACATTGCATAACTGTTCCAAAATGTTTCAAGTTCAAAGAACTAATCTCGAAGTTAAAATAAATCAATACTAATTTTAGTACAACATTTCATACATTAATAGAAAATGAATCGGCTTTCTTAATTTTTTTTTTTTTTTTCATTTTTATAATTTGACCTTTTACGCTATTTCTATTCATGTGTAATTTGTTTCTTCATGTTATTTGTATTTATTACTTTTTTAATTTATTTTTGTGTACTTGTACTTCATTTCAATTTTCGTTTCTTTATTATAAATCTTTTATTTCCTTGCTTTATATAAGTTGTTTCTCTCTCTATCTCTCTCTTTGATTTTTCTCTTTCATGACATTATAATCGCCCTTTTGTGATTACTGGACATTTTTATAATGAAAAACCACTACAATGAACTCGGTTTACTTTTGTCAGTTTCGTGCCATTTGCTGTGGCGCACGATGAGATTATTATTTCTTAAATGAAAAACATTAAATTCCCAAAAGAAAATTTTTTCGTTGACCTCAAATCAAATTTTTGCAACAACAGAAACGTAAATGTAAACTATTTCGCCGAAACATATGTAGGTAACCCTTGTATTTATGCAATATGGTTTTAGTATAACGTAGTTGATAAATAGTGACACTTTTTTGAATAACGTTACCGTGATTTTCGTTTAATGCAAATTTTTATCTCTTTTATTTTCGTACTTAAAACACATGGCTACAAAAACGTTTGCTGAGCAAATAGTTAATACGAAATCCTCTATCGGACTGAGAAGAGAAATAACTGTTATCGGACTGTTCCATTCGGACTAACTATCGGACAATTCCATACCACACAAACTGTCATTGGACTATACATAGTATTATCTATTGTCAGACTGGAGCAGAAATAACCATTATTTGCATATTGACAAATCGCAATACTTATTTGGATTAATGAAATGCAATGGATGTATATGTTATATAAACATTAGTAGTATTGTATTCATTTTAGCTGAACAAACTGAACTAAAACATCTCAGAAAGCTCTTATTAAATATAAGAAACTCGAGAATGTTTTTTTTTTTAAATATATTCAATTTCAGCATTTTATTTAAAATTCCTAGAATCATGAAATCCAGTCTATTCTTGTTAAGTTTCCATTTATCGTTAATGTAAAAATTATTCTTCAAAATAAGTTTTTCTTGGTATATATTCACTTGAACATATTTATGTTTTCACATTATCTTTACGCCTTTACAGTTAGTGCTCATTTTTTTTAAAAAAATAAACATATCTCTGGATTTTTACTTATGCTCAGTATAATACTACAAAACGCAATTCTATGTTTTGTATAGCACTTCAACATCATTTAATAGAATTTCTGTAAAACGTTATATTTTTTAGAATTCAGTCTGTACAATTATATGTGTATTAACTTTAGTCATAATTTCTAATAAATTTATCCTGATATCTTTACAAATGTTTCTTGATAACGTGCAGAAAAGGGAATATATGAAGGGTTATCATAAAGTTTTAACTATTACTAAGAAATGACTGAGATATACGGATAAACTTTATTCTAAATATTAATTGATCCATATTCACAAAATGTTGTAAATTACAGGTATTAATTCTGATTTGTTTGGTTTCAGGAAGCCGTAGATTAAAGCAACCTATAGTATTGTTAAGTTTAATAATTATCATTATTGTGAAGATTATTATCATTGAAGAACAATTATTATCATTGTTGTTAAACATTATTATTATTGTGAAGTTGTAATTATTACTAAAAAAATAATCGAGAAAATTTTTATTTGTAATTCTTAAGACATCACTACACGGTCACTATTCAAAGTTATGCATTTCTCCTAATAATAACCTTTAGAAGGCCATCATTGTGGAACTCGACACGTTTTCTCAACCCTATCTTCTCCATACTTGTGCATTACTTCAATCTATGGCTTCCTGAAACCAAATAGATCATACTGTAATTTACAGCATTACGTACGCAAGGATCAATTAATATTCAGAATAAAGTTTATTTAGATCTCTCGGTTAATTCTTTGTAATAATTAAAACTTAACGATGTGCCCTCAGATGATGGCCTTTAGAATATTTTAAAATTTGAATACTCAATGAATTATGATGAGCATTTGTGTGAGGCTACTCCAGTTTTAACAATTTATAAACCTCTGCATAAAGTAAAATACCCAAACAAAGGTTTTCGAATCTACAGTTCACGTGCACACGATTTCTTATAAAGGAATCAGTATTTTCATATCAATAAATTTCATACTATAACTACATTAAATTTCCTAAATTCATCAACCAAGATAACCTCCGCACTGATTTAATACAGTTAAATTCATGATAACAGGTGTACACAACAGATTAATAATCGTTTATTATAGAAAGAATGAAAGTATTGCACGATAAAATTTATAGCAACTACACTTTGTACTCAGTAGTGTGTAGGTGTGTGTATTGAGTTACAGCAACATAAAAAGTTAAAGGGTTAACTTCCTGCAGAGTTTTCCTTTTCTTCAATCTCCATACCAAGTGTCACCTGTGTGTGTGTGTGTGTGT
>BMAW01080882.1:1648135-1850726 GCA_019974015.1 Nephila pilipes
TGTGTGTGTGTGTGTGTGTGTGTGTGTGTGTGTGTGTGTGTGTGTGTTTTCTTATCATTAGTGCGTTATTAATACATATTGAAACCAGTAAATTTTTTGAATAACTTTATTGACAAAATCCCTCTTCAAAAAATAATAACAGTACAATGAACACACGCAAAAAATTGATGTCTTTGCAACCAGACATTTTTCTTAAAATGTTCCTTAAACTTCATCATTTTTAACATAACGGAAATACGGAAAATGTTGCGTGAAATCACCTCATTAATAAGAGTATCTAAGGTATTTTAAATTCCCGAAAACAAAAACACACATCCGAGTGAGTACTCTACTAATTTCAACACCACATCACGGGAGCCCTTTGAAGTCCAGTTCAATTTAACATGCTGTATCTTTAATTATTCTGTACAACAATCTTTTTAAAAAAATCAAAATTCGAAAAAAGCTACGATTCGATTCAAACATTATGTTGACGAAGCTTTCGACCAAACCACCAAACTATCGAAGTTTAAAAATAAATTACTTCGAGGCATCGATGATATCCGCCGAGCAGGAATTTTATTTTTTCTTATAGCCAATAGCTAAATTCCATCTGGATATCGTAACTTCTCAGACTTCAGAGGATTATTCAATTTACTCTGCGTAGGTTAAGTAAGTAGATTATATTTGTTTACTTAATACTTTGTCATCATACTTGCATTTTAAAAATATTCCAATTATGATGTATATTAGAGAAAGATAATATATATATAAGCGGATTATATTTGCCCTCTATATATTACTAAACTTTATTCATGTTTCCATATTTTTTTAAACATGTCATTGAAAACAAGATCCCGAGTCTTGCTTTTTTTTCACTATTCTGAAACATTTTTATCGCATAGTGTGCTACATTCTTGAATTGGATGTATGTTTTTAAATGTAAAATTATTTTCAAAGCGATTCATCCAATGTATTGTATTGATCAAGCTTTGTGAATAACACCATTTTGAAAAACAGGATTCGATTCAGTAAATCAGTCAACATTTTAATCTTAAAATAGATTAATTGTTAATGAGCATCAAGTCACACAAAAATGTCATTCTAGGAAGGTTTCTTTCCCACACGTTATAAAATAATTAATATAAAATCATTTAAACATGGTCTACTTCAAGTGCACAAAAAGTTTTTAGTGATTAAAAAGGATTAATTAAAAGTCAAATGTAATGCCATCTAATATTGCTTTTATTTTACTTTTGTGTTGTGTGTGTGGGTGATAAGCTAAATTAAACTAACTCGCATAAATGTAATGTTCACCATCTATTAAGAGATATAACTCCTGTCAAATAAGACTACAAGAATTCGGATTTAACGTATCAATGCAAACAATATTTCCCCAAAAAGGTATTGAGCTTAATTAAAAGCTTATTTTTTCCTTCCAGTAAATAGGAATAGTTTTTCTTGCTTCTTTGTACACATTAATGAAAACTTTCTTACATGTACAATGAAAGATCAAAAGCACCTTGCCTATAAAGATAGCATTCCATTAGTTAACAAAAAAAATGGTCCCTAGATAAGCATTAATACCTAGCAGCATTAGCATAGACTTAGATAAGCATTAATTTATTATCTTTCTGGATTAAAATCGTGAACAAATTTGAATTTTAAAAAAAAATGGTTTAACTCTCTGTTGTTAAAAGAAACAATGAGTGTTAAGAAAATTCCGAACTATGTAAGGATTTTAAAGTTGATGAATTTTGAGCGCTAAAAATATTTTTAAAAAAATTCACCATAAACTGAATATTATGTACAGATTATCTGCTCATACAATTAAAATGTTATGGAGTTGTTGAAACATGAAAAATATTGTCAATTTTTCGGTTGTTCTGACCCTTCTTTAAAATTAATAATGATAAAATATAATATGCCTACGTTTTAATAATTTTTTTACGTAATATCTAACTCTTGTGAGAATGACAGAGGTAGCATAGTAGTCCTGGTCGAGGACTCGCGGCCTGCGTTGTTTTCGCTGAGTCGAGGGTTCAAGACCTGATGTCACTAAAGATCTGTCGTGCAGCCGGGACTGGAGCATTTTAAAGCTGGTCGATGTCCCAAATCCTCTTGTTGGCGTGGTATGGAAGTTGGGAGAGAGAAGTGTCAGCTCAGGTATCGTTCTCTTCATTTGGCCGAGGTTCAAAATTTTTACCTTCGCCAATAGCCCTCGTTACGACGTTAATAAACAATCACAAACTGTTGTGAGATATTCAAATATTGAATAATTTTTCCTTAAATAAGAGCATTTTTCTCTCATTTATCTTTAAGAAATTAAAAGGGAATTCTTTTCAGGTGATAAGTGATAAAAAGTCTATCACTTATTTTAACCTCGGAAAATAGTGGAGAACTTGTCACCTTAAAGACTTAGGACATTCTTTGAACCATGAAGGATAGCCTTCTTATGGTTTTATTAATGCGGAGAAAAACAAATTTATTTTCATTAATTTGATTTCGATCCTTTTATTAAACAGTGAAACGGTGTTAAATGCCTCTCAAATGTATTTACAACATTTACAAATTATGAATAATTTGTTCACATTTGTTTTAGATTACTCAATTCCTGTGGGGTCTACTTTAACATTTTCAGTTCTTACAGAAAAGCAAGCAGTGAAAATCTGTAGATGAATTAAAAATATAATTGTTAAAAATTAAGACTGCTACCGCTATTGCATACAATAAAATATTTTAAATTACATTTTCAAAAAAGATACTAACTAAATCTTAGACGTATATTAATAATATTAGAAAATCACAAATATATTTTTTGTTACTATGTACACCTGAAATGTACTTTCACATTTTTAATAAAAATGGTTATTTCAGGAATTAATTTTTCATTAAAATAATTAATTAAAAAATTTAATGAGAAATTAGCCTTTTCTTTAAAATTTTGATAAAAACTTTATAACTTCCTCAGTTTAAGATTGATAAAAATTAAAGAATTTTAAGTTAATATATAAAATGGTAACATTTTTATATCAAGAGTATGATTTAAGTTAATTCATTAAAATTATTTTATGCTCTTTTAAAGCAGCTGAATTAAATTTTAAATTAAGTACATCACCCTCATTGGTTTTTAAATAATGTACCTTTAGCCATTAAACTTAAGAGCTTCCGACTCTGTTCAAGGATTTCGAAATTTCAGTTAAATTTCTTTATTTAAAATATACTCAATTGATTAATTAATCGTTAATTTAAGTCATCCATTCTGTTCCATTTGTAAATTCTTGGGTCTTTCAATGGATATTTTTAGACAAAGCTTTTTATGATCGTTTCATACATTAATTTTATTTTATAAAATGCATTTTTCCATTAAAACATCAAGAAAATTAATGCAGTCTTTGTTTTTTGTCATTTTATTTCTTTCAAAAGAAAAATTAGTAACATGCATTTTTAATTAAGGGATCATGAATAAGTGATCTTTAAACACTGCTTTTTCTTGTCATTAATCTCTCGAAATTTCTTCAAACTTTTATTGATAAAACCTATAATTCAGATTCTTTCAGATTATTATCACCGTATAAAATGTGAAACATACAAAAAGTGTAGCTAGTAGGATAGAAACAAATTATTTTAAAAATTTCTATCGTTTTTTGAGTACTAGTAGATTAATAGTTTTGATTTAAGAGGAAGTTGAGTAAATAGAAAATTTGCTTTCTTAATTATAAAATTTTTTATGAAGTAGAACAACACGTTATCCTAGCTGATATAACCCGAAGTTCTTTTTTTTTTTTTTTTTTTTTTTTGTTTTTGTTTAAACAGATAAATCTTGAAATTATTGTATAAAACAACAAGATTTCTAAACAAGTATTTGATATATATTTCTTAAGAAATCCTAGTTAAGAAGTTTATTAACCTTAAATATTTTAATAGTTTTAAATAATAAAATATTTTTCAACTATTCATATAAATTATTAAATATTAAAATAATATGACATAAGGAGTAAGAAAATATTACAGCTTTCAAGGAAATATTTATTTCAGTCCGCCTTAACATCAATGTAGTGTACAAATAAAAGTTTATGTTTCGGCTCTTTAAAATTTCATCACCGTTTTAACATGAAGAGAAAATTTGCATATGAACTGATAAAATATGATCAATTATATATATTATTTTGTTCCCCAAAAATAAAACAATGATAAAAACGTTATAAAATGTATCGGCTGTTTATTCAATTGAAGGCAGTAATGAAATAATACGTCTCATATCAGGATTTTAAAATGCAGAAGAGCTTCATCAAATCGGACCCTTTTAACCGGATTTCCGTATAACCCATATTGGTCTGTATGAAGCTTTTTTTTTTTAATTTGAGAAGCGATCTGTAGATTTCCACTATTTATTCCATCTATGTATTGTAAAAAAAAATTTCTTTATTAATATATTCTAATAGCTCTAAAACTATGAAAGAAAAGAAGAGAGATTTTAAAAATATTCCGCATAAAATTTATAAAAACCTTAGTTACACCATTCGCCACTAGTCATAAATGGCATAATGTTCTACTTATTGTCTAAATAGAAAGTTCAATAAAACAACTTTAAGCACACTTCTATTGCTTAAACGTAAGCGTCTTTATCTACAATAAAAATTATTCATACTCCATTTCTTTAATATAATAATTATTTTCCGTATATTATATTTAAATATTTGTTTTTATTCTAAGGTTAACTCGATTTTTAATAACCCGGATTGTCTCTGGTCCCTACGAATCCTACTTAACGAGATTGTACTGTACAATCTACACAGAAAAAAAATCAATTTTAAGCTTTATTGAGGTCCCGTTTTGTAATGCAGAATCTCATGTGATTTTAAGGAACTTATGTAATCAATGAAATAGTGAACATTTCTTCTTTTTGATCACTCTCATTTTCATCATACGGCACCATGATTAATAAAGGTAAGCATTATTTATCGCCTTACTAGTATTAATTAAATAATATGATTGATGATAAGAATAAATATGATAAAATTATGGGCAATTAATTTATTTTATAAATGTATTAACTTTTTTTTCCCTATTATATTATCAAAAACTTTGTATTTCCTGCAAGGGAAAAAAAACCTGCAATTCTTAATCTATTGTAAGTTTTGAACTCTCAACTTATCCAGCGTAAGAAAAATCTTTACCATTCAGTTAGAAAAAATTATGTTTAGCTAGTTTATTTGAGGTTATATTCAACATTTTTATTGTTATAACATAGTTGGGCTTAAAAGATTATTTTCCTTCACTTGCAGTTTTTGAAATATATATATTAAAAAAAAACTAATTATGTCTATGTTAAGAAGATACTATTCTTAAAGGGTATATTCAATTTCAGTGTTAATTTATTTTTAAAAACTTCTGTTTTTTTTTTTTTTTTTTTTTTTTTTTGTATTTTATGTTCAGTTCAGGAAAATAAAACGATTTAAATATTTCACAGCGAAATCGTTGCTTGCACTTTCCCACTCTCCTCCGAAAATTTAACTTCTTTTAAATAATTTACTACTGACAAGCCCAAATTAAAGTACCTTAGTTGTTTATCACGTGCTAGAAACTATCCATGAGCCCCATTTATTATGAATACCTGCTAAAAGACAGACAAATAGCTAAAGATGTTCTACAGAAACTGAGAGCGGCAAAGAAGAGGAGCTTTTAGTTACATCAGAGCTGATGCATTTCAGAATGCTTAGCTTTTTAACATGACAATGATTTTATACGCTGACTCTCAGATTTTATTTACAAGAAAAAGATACATTTAATGCTAACCAAATTATTTTAAGAATCACCTCAAAAAAATCCCAAAATAATTCACTTTGTGGAAATTGTTCGTCCTTATCCGGCTCCTGTGTCATGTCTCTATTTACTTTATTAATCATAAACTATTAAACTCCAACTGAAGGCTCACAAGAATAAAGCAGATTATTTATTATCACTGTGTGTGTAGAATAACTAAGGTCACTCTCTCTAAAATTCCAACCTAACTCACAATCCTAGTTTATGATTTAAACAGAAAATCTATCATATCAGTTCCCTCATTCTTAATTTTACAGTCTTTTTCAACAATTATATGAATTAATACTGTTAGTGAAACTTTCTTCAAACCACAAAATTAATAGAAGAATTTCAATCTCAATTCAATTATCTCTAACCGCAAGTCTTTATCCTCTATCTCCCTTCATTTTCTATTAATTGCATATCCTTTTCTATCATTATGTCTAAATCTCGCTTCACTCCATTTCTATCTTCATCTAATTTAACTAAACACGTTTCATTTTGGTTGGGAAAATATTGTAATTTTATGCAATTCACAACTCGATAAAAGTCCACGAGGTTAGTGAAGAGAAATTCGCGATTAACCCAACGTCACGACTTTTGCAATTAACATCTCATATCAGGCAATTATGATAGACCTCGTAAGTTATGATTTCAAGACAAGGATCACACCTGAGCTTGTACCTTGTTCTCTAAATTTTCATATGCAAAAGAGAATTTTGAGGCTCAACTCGGCACATATAGCGTTGAATGCTTCTAAATTTTTCTATACAGTGCTTTGTCTGCAATTTAAACTAGACTGGTCTTGATCTATTAGGCCTTGAAATTAATAACCTTAACCATCGAATACCACTGTTCTAACTACGAAGAAGAGTTGACATAGTAGCACGGACCTCAAAGTTTCGAGATTTGATTAGAATAAAAGGATCGCATCTGAACTGGTACATCACTTCTTCATATCATTTAGAAAAGATTTTGAGATCCAAAGTTAATTTGAAAACACACAAGCCTCCATTATACCCTATTTTTGTCTTTGAATTGGATTCGAAACGGTGACCCTCTTACTCCGTAAAACATAATTCTATGATTTTGCTGCTGCAATCTCGTGACCCAAAGTAGGAAATTACAAAGCATTCATTAAATAACACACACACAAACTGTCCATTTAACCATTCCATTTTCTTAACTAATGTGACAAATATCTTCTTCATAACAATAGCAATTCATCATCTGAAGAAAAGAAAAAGTAATTTGTTAAATAGAAATTATATATTGTAAGGTTCCAAGTCGCCATGTGGGCTGGGGCCACAAAGATTGCCAATCCTTTTGGCTTTTCTAGGTGAAGGAACTTGCGGACTTCTCGTATATAAGCCCACTGATTATTATTTGATTCTTTTTCCATTCAAAGTCTAATAATATAGAAGTAAATTACGCAGTAAAATGAAGAGGAAAACAGATGAACTAAATCAACATGTAATATTTTTATTCAAGAATTAATACTTTGAATAAAGAATATAACCTACACTGTCTAAGATTACTATATCAATGTTTTTATACAAATATATTTATTTCTGATGGATTCACTCTATTTCGAGTAGAATCGCTGAAAGTGAGAGTTCAATTCCCGAATACCTTGCCCATCTCTTCTAAAATCCCTTTGATCACTTCATAGGTTAAAAACGGCTGGTTTAGACACACACACGTTCTTCTTAGATTTATTATCACCATCTAACTTACAATTACTCTATTAAATTCTTCACTGCTTATATATTCATTTGATCAAATCTATTCATCACAAGTCATAATTTCCATCTAATCAGCGTGTGGCACATTGTATTTTATTGAGGCGAGGTCTCATTTTAAACAATTCAAATAGAAAATTCCTCAAGGTTATTTAAAAGGAAAATCATGATATAACCAACGTCACAAGTCAGTTGAGAATGTGGATTTGGAGTTACAAAGGTAGGAAAATTGTGTACGTTGAGGATTCACACACACATATCTTGTATTTATCAAATAAAGCGTCTTTATGAGAAAATCGATGTGTTGTACCGTAACCTGTGCTTTTGTAATTATTAGCCGATTCTTCTCGGTTTTATTTAACCTAGGAAAATTATTTTAACTATATATACCGGTGAATTATTATTCTGAAAAGGCCTGAATTTAAAAAATTAAATAAATAAAATGAAAATATTTTTGTTTGTTTCGTATTAACATTGTATTAGAGCTACACCACAATATATTAGCAATTGGCGTCATAGTTTTAAGCCATAGTAAAATGACAAGGAAGTATCCTGTGCTGGTATCATAATCCACATTCACCTAATTTCCCCATAATTTTGTTTGAGGTTCTGACATGAATTAAAATGCATCATGGTGGTCTTCGGATGTAAACAATAAATTATCAAAGCTCTCGAAAACTTTGAGTACCAGTTGAATTTAATGTGAAGCAGCTTCTACTATTTCGCACGAAGGAAAAAAGCGAAACGTTTTATAAAAATCGAACTTTTTATTTGTATAAGAAAAATACGGTGACACGATAAACGATAAAGTGTTAAAACTTCTTTTCTATATATAAAGAGAAACGAATGTTTGCCAATACGAACAGAACAAGATAAAGTTTTCCTATGAAGAAGGAGGTTATATATCGGGTTAGAATGATGTCACGCAAAAATTCTTCAATAATCTATTGATAATATCCTTGCTTGACTCCATAGGAAAGATCAGACGACATATCATCCCATACTTGACACTGACTTCATAGACAGGAAGAAGTTTCTGAGGAAAAAGTTTAGAAAACTGTCTTCCTCTATCTGTTACTTCAACCTTCGAAGTTTTTTATTATTATTATTATTTCTTTACTTTTAGAAAAATGATCTCAGACTTTAAGGATAATTAATTACTTTTTCAATCGAAGTTTAAAGCTTTGTTTTTGGACCAATATTTTAATAAATTTTACTTGCATTTTGTTTGCACCATTTAATAGCTACTTTATCATATTTTCATTCAAATGTTAAGTATAATATCTAAGGAATAAATTATTAATTTAATGAGACTCTTCATCATACTAAAAACAGATCAATCTTGAAAATTTTTTTTAATCATGATTCAGAAAACAGGATTCCAAATCAGGACTAGAGCTTGTGGCTCCATTTGCGCGTCATTGGCCAAAAACTCATGAAAAACCAAAAATTCAGGAATTTTTGTTTCCAAGGTTTTGTTTGAGCTTTTATTGTTTTTTTTTCCCTTAGTTATTTCTTTAACATTCTGATTTTGCTATTAACTTCTTTCCTGTAGAATTTTTGGTTTCATAACAGTTATTTTAATAATATTTTTTGATGATGGGGATAGTTTGATCAATAATTCTAGAATCTAAAGTCTATTACAACGTTAAGAAAAATACACCATTATTTTCCTTTACTTCAATTTTTTGGTTTTTACAGTTTTTCAAAAATTATACCTTTTTTAGTTATTCTAGTTGTTGTCAGTTCATTTTTTTCATTTAATTTACTTTCTTTGGAATTTTAGTAGTATATAATGTTTTTCTTTTACAGTTAAATATGAATATTTATTTTTATTCACTTTTCTTCGTTTACAAATTTTATCTGTTTATTTTTATGGTTTGGTAAATATCTTTTTTATCATTTGTACAATAAGGATTTCTTACATATTGTTTTAATTTTTAATTACTGATATTACTTCCTAATTTGTTTTTAATTTAAGTGTGTGTGTGTGTGTGTGTGCGCGCGGTCCAAGGACGCTAAAAGGCTGAATCATAGATTTGCCGCGATACCAGTTCATCGAAAAATCCTGAAATTCATAGATTCAAGAGCTGACTGTGTCTTACAAATCATCTTCTAATGCGTATGCTACAAATTTGATAGATCAGAAGTTTAAATTCAAAATAAGGTACATTTCATCTATTGAAAGTAGACTCTGTTATTATTCTCAGAAGCGAACAGCGAACATTCTAAATAGAAATTTTAACTTTTTTTAATATTATTCTCCTGCATAAAATGATATATTATGAATGATTATAGATCTTGTCATTCAATATATTCCATTATTTTTCTTTAAACTTGAGAGATAAAAAAAAATCCCAGAATCTGAAGATCCTAAATCCTTTGCTACGCCCAAGGGGATCGTAGCGAAAATAATATTTAGGTAGGATGACAAATCTTAATTTAAATTGATGATGTAATGACTGACAACTTTGCGCTTTTAAATTACACATGAAATAATAATTTACGCAATTTGTATTAGCGTGTAATAAATTTTATTAATTTATTATATTTAGAAAATGTAACCAACTATATTAATTTAACATTAATTCATGAGGACCTACAATATAAATTCCTTTAATTTTGTTATTTAATTAAAACTGCGTGACATCTAAAAATTATTTTTATCGCAAATCAATAAAAACATTTATTCTTTAAAAAAATGCAAACTCGTTCCTGTTTTGTAAAAAAGAAAAAAAATGTTTCTCAAGCAACATATATTTTCTATAAATATCTATAGCATCTACGAAAAATCCAATAATAATAAATAACACATTTTATGTGCAATAGATATATAAGGGTAAATAGTATGAGGTCATACGTATTATATTATATGTACTGCATATAATTTCATTTCTATAATTATTACTACGCTGGTGGGGATTTCTCCTTCATTTAAACGTCAATGGGAAAATTTTCTACAATAGCTAGAATTGGTTTTATTCTTATAAAACATTTGTATTTAAAAGAAAATAATGTGGAGATTATCCAAATTTCCCCTGGACATTCCTCTCTTTAATGATATTGTACATTGAAACAAATTACGTAGCATTATATAGCAAAATGAAACATAAATATGTTTAGTAATAGTTAAATTCATGAAGTTTGAAGGGGATAAATAATTCATTGTTATTATTAGATAATTCATTTATAGTTTATTTAAGAACTTGTAAATTTAGTATTAACGTCTAGCAATTTTGAAGAAATAATACACTTTTCCTAAAATTTTGTTGCTTTCGTGTGCGATAATGGTTTCTCTTTACAGAATAATTTCCTTTTCCTTTCCAGAGAAACTAAAATTAGTTGGTTAAATCACACACATATGTAATTAATTGCATTTTTTTTTTTATTTAATTTCAAATAGTTTCACACACACATACATTACGAAATTCTCTCTTGGATATTCTCATTCACTTAGTCTTCCTGAAGGTAGACCAGTAGCGTCATCTGTTGAGGAAAAAGCGAATATAAAAGTAGAAACCACTAGCAGATTTTGGAATTTCTTCAAAATATTTTGTTTTAAAATTCTATAACTTATTTAAATGCTTTTTTGTATGCCAATAAACAGTAAAAAATATAAGAACTTTCAATTTAAAATTATCTCTGATTTAAAAGCCATTATTAACATTTTAATTCCAAATAATATGTATCTCCTCCCTAATAACATCGTCCTTGTTCGCTCACATACAATTAAATAAATTTTAAAAAATAAATATTTCTATTTTTGAACTGGTTTTAAAATAAATCACTATAATAGTTAGTTACCCTTTTGAATTTTTAATGAAGAAACTTAATCACTAAAAATTATATAATGCTGCCGTTCATACGACTCCAAAACTAAAAACAAGAGATATGTTGCGTTAGAAAACAGCATAGAAAAGGTCACAAATTTCGAAGAAGAATAAATAAACACAACTGAAATACAAATTTTATACATTTTTTTCTATATAATCATGTATATGCCTTAAACTAGGTGCAAATTAAAGATAAATATTAGTTTTAAAGTGTACACAAAACCTATAAATTAAAAAATAAATATGCTAATCCCAAATAATTCCTTTCTTATTCATGTACCTTACATTTTTAATTTGTTTCAAACAATTTTTAATTGGTATAAATTATTTTACTTTTATTTAGATGCTTTAAAATCAAGGAAATATCCAATATTTTTCTCTAGTTTACAAACAATTATTTGATTCTAATCCGAGAGTATCGCCAGTAATGCAATCTTTTTAAAGTCCATCGTCACACACAATTATTAACACATTCATAAATCATCATTTTGTTCCATTTTTCTATCAAAGTTTGTAATTGCTTATTAAGAAAACTATTGCTTATCTTTATGTAGTTATAAAAAAGAATAATTTCAAATATTGAAAGACAACTGCTAACTTTTTTCCTCATACATTTAGATCTCTTTAATTTGGAATTCGATAGTCCCGCACATTCTGTAAACCGGCACCGATTGAGCCATTCGCTTTCGGGTTTGTTTGTTTTCGTATGGATTTGGGAATGTGTTTATATAAACCGCCAGGTCCCGTCGCTACACTGCTCGCCTTTGTCATGTTTATCGTAACAGTTAGTTTTTATTTCAATGCTGTATTTCTGATTTTCTTGTGGGTTACATATCATATTTGCGCAATATTATAATTTCATACGTACAGTGTACACACAGTATCGTCAAATCTTCTCAAAACACAGCAGTGACTGAGTGAATGTAAAGGTTTTTGGAGCAAGAGCTAGATGTGGCCATGCTACGCCAAACCAGATTGAGCTGTGGTCTAGAGGTGAAAAATTTGAAAAAAAGACAAATTGGTTGACAAGGAGGGTCGAAAATAAAGAAGGATAACTAGGGTAACCTGGAAAGGGGGAGAGTCACCCGTGTTCACCAAAGACAGTAAAACCCCATAGAATCGAAACCCAGCAAGTATTCTTTTTGTGCTAATAAAACTAATGGAAGTGATCATGTGACTAAAGCTCTTGTCATAATTTGTTTTAACTATCATTTTACTGCATTAATTTTCCTCTTGTACTACGTTTTTTATAAGAACAAGCATACTCAATTAAATAAATATTCAATGTTTGAATTTAAGTTTGTAGTTGCTAAAATGAAAGACGAAATACACTTAATTAGATATTTGTATCGTTTACAAAGGTTCTGAATGCATATAAGCACGTTAAATACATGTTTTAATCGTTTAAATTTTTATCTCAAGAGAGATTTATCTTGAATATTCTCGTTAAAACTATATTGACGCTCGATAAACAGGTATGGCCATAGTTCCAAAAGTGCCAAATTAAAGAGAGTTCGCTGAATTTGCAAAAATTATCAAATATTCATTCAATATTATTAATTTTGTTTAGTGCGTTACTATTTTTCAAGATATAGAAACAACAGATTTCTCTATAAGATTTTAGTCGTTCAATTGATACATAGTTCTTGTTTGATAAAGCTTAATTTAATTAGAATTATTATATTATAGAAATCATCCTTCAAATAGTTCCTCACTAAATAATAAATAAGACTAAATAATTTTATTCATATTCTTTTATCAAAAAAGAAAAGGCTAAAATATCAACGAATGTATACTCTTGAGTAAAAAGTTCAACATAATTTCAAAAACAATAAATTTAAAAGTAATGAGTTTCTTCAGGAACATATACTTTTCATGTAATAAAAAAAATATTATAGCGCAACATAAATCTAGTAAGCGAATAATTAAATTTTAAATATATTTGGCTTTATGTAAGAAAACAAAGCACAATTTTTATACACTCATGATTAGCTTTACTTCTTTCAAACAATTCAACGATTTTTCCGATATGTTACCAAAGCTATTTGTTTACAATGCATTAAGCCCTGAAGGGATTTTAATCTCAATACGGAATAGGATTTATAAATCCTAAGCAAATTAGTTTTTATAAAGCTTTAAACGAAGAGGCAAATTAAAAATGCAAGATGTGCAAGTAAGAAAAAAGAAAAAAATTGAAGGCGTTTGGTTCTTAATAAGAAAGAGTAACAAGAAATCTTTTTTTTACAAAAGAAATTATCAGATTTTAAAGTTCATGAAGTTCTAAGAGATATCAAAATTTAAAATCAGTCTCTCTAGAGCACCTTGTAAACACTAAGATAAAGGTGTTAAGTGTATTACTACATCATTACTTCTATCACATATTTTTTTTTATAATCCATGTTTCGATTTTGTTGGATAATAATCAAAATGTTTCACAAATACTGTCTATGAAATAAAATATTTTTCATTCAAAAGAGCATTTTCTCAGGTGATTAAGGCATTTGAATAGAAAAATGGAGGAAAATTTAAGGATTCTTAAGTATTCGAATGATCAATCGCTTGTTAAGTTTAAAAAGAGCGCGTTTACATTAATCATTTTATTCTTACATTATTTCATTTCTCTTGAGATATTCGTATGAAAAAACAGGGACTGCTACTCTTAAGATAGTAAAATATAATTTGGTCTCAGAATTTTGGGTGGCAGGATGAGAAACTTAGGAGAGAGTTATTCCGGGTAATTATCCATGATCAGAGTTGCAGTTGCTTTAATTGTCGTATTGCTTAGAATTAGTGAAGTGTTATTTAAAATAAAACAACAAAAAACTATTGTTTTTTTACTTAAAAATGTATTTGTGAGGTGGGGGATATTCAAATGTGTGTTATTATTGATGTGATGAAGGTTTATTTCAGAAGAAGTTTCTCAAATAGTTATGTGTTTGAATTAAATTCGCTTTAAAGTTACACAAGAACTATTGATAATACCCTTCCACATTTTCACCTTGTTCAAGGGATGAGGACAGTAATTGAGCAAGTATCTCACTCTTTTTTAACTTCTACATCATGCCTCTCACCACACAACAGATATATCTCATATAACCTTCTAGAAACAGTAACTCTGGATTCGGTGAAATTCATGAGATTGATGAGAAACTGTTGCAATTCTATTACACCTAGCTATAATGACAACTATCAATCTTCGATCGTCATCATGGCCCTTAGACAATCATATCCCTATCTCAAGTCACAGAGATTCACCATCTCATTCCAAAAAATAAACGTTGCTGGTACTTCGTTTTAACTGTCAGCGTTTGAATTTCCCCGAATGTTTTAAAACACATCACGAAAGTCGCAGAGGTGTGCAAACGATTGAAGCGTGGAAACTGGTGAGCATACTTTCGAAATGTTTTCCTCTAAATGCACAGCTTACACGCAAATGAAAACTTGCGCAATCGATAGTAAAAATTTGCACATATGTATGGAAGCATTTTTACCTTTCATTCAAAACATTTGTAGAAATTCGACTAAATATGCAAATTCTCTTAATTTTGAACACCAGGGAGAACCAAGACTAAATGTAATGCAGTAAAGTTTTGTACAATGCGTATAATAATATTTATAAGGATTTTAATTATTATTTAAAAAGATAAAATCTTTATGAATGGTTTAAATTTCAAATGATAATTTGAGATTGCTGTAGATTTTCAAATGAACAATTACTTCGAATAAAAAGTCAGATAGTATAATCAGGTAAAGTGGAGGAATACTGTAAATTTTCAAATAGTTTCAGCATCTTTTTCAAGCATTCTAAATTTATGCAATGGGTTACGTATAATGTTGATGTATCAAAAAGTTCTTTGGAATTTAATCTAGTCTATCACCAACAATTCAAAAATACAATTCAAATTCCCTTTCCTTCCTTTTGCTCCTTAAGTTGTAAAACTATTACAAATACATAAATGGTAGACAAAACAATGGAAACTGAATTGTTGTTCTTATCGTCACGTAGATATTTTGGAGCAGATTGAACTGAACACATACAAGATCAAGCCCGTTCAACCCAAATAACTTTGCAGGCCGCATTGAAAAAGCACTTTATTCCAGGGCGGCATTATATATATATAGAGAGTATATATTTACATACATATATTATACACATATATGTTATAAGCATTATTATTATATATATATATTACACATACATATATATATTATACACATATTATATACATATATGTATTACACATACATATATATATTATACACATATTATATATATATTACACACATACGTGTGTGTGTATGCACCTTTTTAATTTTTGCTCTTTTAACGCCAGTTCAAATTCTCACGTTAAAAACTACTTCTAATTTCACCTCTCGAGGCGCGGAAGGTGACGAATCCTCCTGAATCTCATTACAGAAATCATTCTGCAAGAGATTAAGAAAAGTTATATTTTATTAAATTAAATTTATTTGTCAAAAACTTAATTTTAAAAACTTTTTTGCAATTACAACACAATTCGGGTGCTAAATTACTAGCGATCAAAAGATACCGAGCAGTTAGTATATCTGGAACCATACATTTCTAAGTCATATTAGGCTTGTTGTAGACAGAATGGCTGCTGCTATTTTGCATGAATTTGTAAAGTTGTCAGCACTGTCAGCAAGAAATTCTCGTTCTGTAGACGAGCGCTATACCTCTGCGCCATCGGCGTTTATAAACTTCAAGGCATTCCTCTCCCCTTGAAAAACAGCGTCCCACTGTTAGGAAATACTGCGGTAAGGCTCCAGAACGCGAGCGTTTCATAGATCATGAATAGACTCGACAGGATAGCGACTTTCTTCGGCATCTGGATGCACCTCCTCTAGTATTAAACCCATTAGAATTAGTAGAATCATCTGGAAGATGGATCTGTATATCGGGATCATAGTGTGACTTCATTCGAAGAACATGCACCACATCTATTGCCCGTCGGTGCCGTGAACTGGGATCAAAGTCTTAAAATTGACATGTTACGTCGGATAGTCGTCGTAGGACTTCATAATGGCCGACGTATCTTTTAACACTAGAATTAAAGAGGCGGGTCATCTGTGACCCAAGAGGTGAGTTTCACAGTTATTTTTAGAACTAAGCTTTCTTTTTTACTTTTCCTAAATATTCAGTCTAATATCTTAAGACTAATTTAGTTGAATTTTAGTTTTGGAATACTTTTTTATTTATTTGTCTGTATACCTAGAACTACCATGAGGCTCATAGCTGTCCTGAACAAGTGATACTTTTATTTTTTTCATTTCAACCAGGATTTCAACTCTTCATTTTTCAGTTACAAAAGAATTGTATAAAGAGATGCATTTCATCTGCCTTTTGCAAAAGGATGGGAATGAAAAAAGGGTGAGTCCACACATCTGGCATGTACCTGTTAGGCAGATATGTGAATGTTTGTGATTGGAATCTATTGTATCTATGTGTATTGGAATATTGTAGAATGTTCTTATCTCTGTTATACGCCAGAAACTAAGTAAGAAGAATATTTTCCCTGCAGTAAACTGAGCAGAAGGAGAAAAAATTAGTCGCATTCCAGTTTTGCACACATTTAGTGATGGCACCCAGCAGAAGAGATCTTTCGAAAGCAGAAAGATCTCTTCTGCTGGGTGCCATCACTAAATGAATTTTTTGAAATTGCTAGTTTAGCTTTTAGTTTAGTTTTTATTAACATTTCACTATAAGCAACAGGAGGGCTATTGGCGACGGACCTCGTAATTTTGAACTTCGGTCAGGAACGAGGACGACACCTGAGATGGTACCCCTTCCCCTAACTTCCACACTACGCCAATGGGAGGACTTGGGCCCCGACAAATTTAATGTTCATCAGCCCCGGCGGTTCTTTAGTGGCCAAGGTTCGAAACAGCGACTCAGCGAAAACGGCCAGCCACGAGTCCGAAACCATGACCACTAGGTTACAGCGGCCACTTTGAAATTGCTAAGTGAACTTCCACTAAACGATTCTTGCGACGAAAATACATCTGATGATGATAACGAAATTTTTCTTATGAATGATGAAAAAAAATATTGTAAAAAATGTTCATATAAATTCATCGTCTGAATCCAGTTCAAGCGACAACGAGCTAAATGAAAATATTCCAAGTAAATGCAGTTCAGGAATTCATAAAATTACAAAGAATTGTAAAAGTGTTAAGAAAGAAAAAAAAAATAATAAAGAACAATCGCCCCTTCAAAGTGATTTGGAAGAAACGAAAGATCAAACTACGTGCAGAATACATAGCAGTGTTCAGTTTCTTCTGGTCGACGACCTATTCAAAATATTCTTTAAAAAAATTCGGGACCTACACCATATTGCAAAAAAAAATATTGCTAATAGCTGCCCTATAACTTCCTGGAGACTTTATCACAAATGATAAAATTTTGAATATTATAAAGAAATGTACAAAAGTCGAAGCAAGATCAAAATTTCTCTCGATGAACTGGAGCATTTCTCTCGCTGAACCGGATACCTTTATTGCAATATTCTACGTTTGAGGAGCTTTAGTTGCAAAGGGGGTTTCCATAGCCTTTGGTCAAAAACCTGGGGCCACAATTTTTTCCCTTTAACAATAAACCGAAACAGTCAAAACGCATATTCACAGATTTCTAGAAATCATACGATATATGCGTTTTGACCTTAAAATCTCAAGATCAGAGAGACTGAAAGATGATAAATTTGCACTAATATCAGATGTTTGGAATACATTCATAGAAAATTGTCTCATGTGTTACAAACCAGGAGAAAATATTACTATAGGTAAGCAGCTCTTTCCGTGAAAGACACGCTGTAGATTTTTGCAATATATGCCAAACAAACCTGACAAATATGGCATCAAATTTTGGTTGGCTGTGGATGTGAGCTCAAAGTACACAATTAAATGCATTTGCATATTTAGGAAAAGATTATCCCAAATCAAATGATGTATGTGTTGGTGAAAATGCTGCTCTTAGGTTAGTACAGCCTTATCTCAAAACAGGACGAAATATAACAAGTGACATTTTTTTACATCTCTAAAACTTGTAGAAAGCCTAAAAAATTTGTATGGGCTATGTCTGAACCAGCGATACAGCAAAAAGAGAAGTTCCAAAATCCTTGAAGAAAACAAAAAAAAAAAAAAAAGAGTTGCATTCAACAACCTTCTTTACACATAATTATACCATTCTTATTTCTTACCAATGTAAAAAACACAAAAATGTACTTCTTAGCACATTGCATTCTTCACTAGAAATTAATCAAAATGAGGAGAAAACTCCTGAAATAATAAAGTTCTGAAATTCCACAAAATTTGGAGTCGATGTTGTAGATCAGATGGTCAGAAAATATTCCGTGAAATGTGAATCTAAGTGTTGGCCTATGCATGATTTTTTTTCAGTATCTTATAACTAGTGGAGATTAATGTATGGGTAACTTTTAAAGAGACAACAGATTCTAATTTGAGCTGAAGAGACAATATTCTAAAATTAGTTGAGGAGCTAAGAGAGAAATATATTACAAAAGAAGCAGAAGTTATGCATCCACGCACTACCACAGAAGTTTCAAAGAAGCGAAAACGTTGCCAGGTAAAGCAATGCAAAGACAATAAAACGAATATTGTATGTGAAAAATGCTCAAAATTTATTTGTGGATTATGTACAGCAAAAAAAAGAAACAAAGACTAGCATTCTGTATGAAATGTTTCGAGAAAAAGTATAATGTAAGTAAAATGCCATGCATATTTAATTTTTATACTGATTTGATATCTTATTAATCTGTAAGAACATTATGAAACTTAAATAGATTAAATATATGTTATTTATAAGATATTTTTACATATAATTTTATAAAATCTACCAAAATATTAAAGTATATATTCTGCAATTAGAATTTTAATTTTTTTTAAGATAATTTCTTATTGACTAAATTTCATATAATATACTATTCCAGAAGCTAAATTTAATAAATCATTAATTAAAAATCATTGTACATGAAACAATTTATTTTCCATCTGTATTATCATAAAAATTAAGAATAACATGACTGAAGTTCATGGGTCATCTATGACCTACCCCGGTAGTTCTAGATATACCAGAAATACGGTAATTCTAGTGTTAAGTAACTTCTCCAACAGGCCTGCTTTTCACACAGGTGGAAAAATCCATTCGATATCTCCACGTTTATAGAAAACTTTTCGGTAATTGGAATCATACAGCCTTAGGTCCTTTTCTTGCGCTTCCAAGGTTCGTGATCTCGCCAACTGTCTAGATTCTTCGTCTCTTGATAGTAATTTAGTAATGTAGCTACTTTCGGTTTTCTTCGGTAGAAATCGGGAATGTAATATGCTTCACACCCATGCATAAGATAAAATGGTGTGAAACCGTTAGTGTGTTGCTTCGAGATGTTGAATGCAAAAGTAACGAATAGCAATATTTCATTTCATTCGACATAGATAGACAGCATGTGACCCAACAAACTTTAGAATCCCCTTTCTGCAGTTCCTGAAGTGCCTGAGCCTGATAGCAAAAATCTTTGATGAAACGGCGGTAATAAGAACAGAGTCCCAGAAAGCTTCGTCATGTAAATTCTTTGGGTTTGAGAAACAGCTGACAGCTTTTATCTTGTCCGGGTCAGGCCAAACACCATTTTCTGAAACAATATGACCCAAATTTGGATTTCTTGGGTGTAAAGAACGAATTTTTTTTTATAACTGAGAACCAGTCAAGCTTCTGGAATGCAACTCAAAACTACACTTAACTTTTCAAGATGCTCTTCAAAGGTTTCGTAAAACACCACGATGTCATCTAGGTAACAGAGGCACATCATCCATTTTAAATAACGTAGTGGATTGTCCATCATTATTTTAAATGTGGCGGGGACATTACATAGACCAAAAGGCATTTTAAACTCGAACGGACCTTCTGGGGAGATAAACACTGTCTTTTCATGGTCAGCTGCATCTACCTCAATTTGCCAATAACCTGTTCGGTAGTCCATAGTCGAGAAAAACGTAGTATCCTTTAAACAGTAAAGTATATAGTCTACACGTGGTAGAGGGTACATATCCTTCTTAGTGATTTGATTGAAGCGGTGGTAATATACACAGAAGGGCCAACTTCGATCTTTCTTCCTAACCAAGACAAATGGAGACAACCAAGGGCTCTCAGATGGCTGAATTATGCCCTTATCTAGCATCTTCTCTTCTTGTATTATGAGACACTCAGTTGATGACACTCTACAGGCTATTTGACTTGTGGCTTCATGGTTGCTAGTATTTATACGGTATTTAACTTTCTCTCTTCACAGCTTTTGAATTTTTGGCTTCTTCGAAAACTCCTGAAAATTTCTGGAGTATTTCAAGAAGCTTCTCTTTTTGCGTTGAAGTGAGATTAGGAGCTAACATTCTTGAGAAATCGGCGAGAGTAATTGTACTCACACAGTCCTCGTCTAACTACGATCATATTCTCGGGAATAATCTGAGCAGAAGCTTGCCCATTAGCAACCGTAATTTTCCTTAACCATTACACAATATTATTATGGTAGCCGGTATCTTAAGGTATCCGTACATCATCGAAGAAAATTTTTTGAAATACATTGATATTTGTTATAAAAATACTTTTTTATGCTAAAATATAACCTAAAACTATGAAAAACCCATTTAATAATTTGCTTTAAAATCAAAAAAAAAAAATTTGGAGTGAAAAACATAGTGAAAATAGTACACAAATTGATTATTAGAATAACGCTCATAACTCTAAAGTAAACAAAAATATCATTATTCTGTAACTTTTATCTTATTCATCATAACATTTTTGGGGGCTGGTACTACTTTCATGATGAAAATCTTATTACAATAATTTTTATTGTGTTTCGAGTCAAATAACAATGAAAAATCATAAAAAAGTTACAACAATACATGATTTACACCTTTGTTACTAAAAATATATCAATTTTATAATCATGAAAGTGGTAGGGGTTCTTAAAAATTGTATAAGGAAGACACTTGCAAAATTTCAATTAATTTGGTTCATAACTTGTTCTGATATCTACGTTGCCATATGTAAATATGTCGAGAAAACTCATTTTGAGAAAAATCAAAAACAAACTTTCAATTGCAATTTTTAATAATAAACATAATAAAATATATTTAAAATGCCCCTGATTTATATATAACACCTTCTTTGCTTTCTAATACATTAATTTTTTTTTTCTCTAAGAGCTCTGAGTATTTTTCGACGCTGCTTTACATTTGGTGTTGAATGACGTGCAGCATCAAAAATTCGACAACTGTCAAGGTGTTTGTAAGATTTTAAGGTAAAATAACCAGGCGTTACATTTAATTTCCTTAAAATTTCAACACAGCCCTTGCACCCATCATTAAACTGTATAACAGCATCCAATGCACCAGATTTTAAAATTTTAAGGCACACGAAAACCTCTTTCGGTACCCTCTGCCAAATTATGCCATTAAAACATTCATTGGCATTCTGTGTCTTACCATGAAGGCACATTGACAGAAGTTCTTTAGAACACAGTTCTAAATATGTAGGTTTAATTAAATTTAATATATCATTAGATAAGCCATTATATTTTTCTTTGGGCTTTTTGCCGCATGACAGTGCTCGCTGATAATAACACCAGCTATCTTTCCCGATAGGGCACTGTCCATGCATGAGTTTCTTGCCACTCGATGCACAGTGGTACAAGGCCGCAATGACGTTCTGTTGAAGTTTGAGTAGATTGCCTACATTACTTCGAACAGCAATTCCATAGTAATTTTGCAATCTGTCAATAAACGAATCAGTAAGTTTACCTTTACCAGATAAACTTTTATTTTTGGATTTCAGTTTGCGCAATCTCGCACCTACTCTTTTCTGAACATGCCCAATGCATTCCAGTTTAGTTACGCTATCTTTCCCATATGTGTCTTTCGCGCTGATGAAGCCTTTGGAATCCCCGTCTCCATAATAGTGTGAATATTTCAAACCTCGTTTCACAATTGATCGTTTGAAGATCCTGTTTGCGCCAACAGCTTCCATCTTTAATGAGGAACCTTTAAAATTGCTTCGACACACATGATCTGCTTCAAGCGTCTCGGATACAATACCTTTAGGCATTTTCGAAAGCTTTCTGCAGGTCGGACAATATGATGACATTATTTCAATGTCCACTACTTTGCCAGTGTCGATTGACAAAGCAGCAACACACCCATTCATAGAAGTGTAACCTCTACGCTGCCATGTTCCATCGACAGAAACACCGCATTCAGCTAATTTATTTTTAGATGAATGAATATTCAAAACTTCCTTAGCTGCCTTTTGCATTGACAGTTCACTTACTTCTGAAATCACAGACATAAGTTTATTCTCATGATTGGTGAATGCAGTTTTACTGAGCCTGGGTAAATTTAATGTTGCACATAATTTATATGCAGCAGAAAAACCTTTCCCAATTTGTCTCATGGCATAAACAAATCTTGCATTTATCTCAGGATAGTTTAATGTTTTCTTCGAGCTGGAAAATCTTGTGCAACAGTCACAATGTTTACATTTTATTGCAAAACTTGAGCACAATCCATACCTCGAGTCTTCATGTAACAGCAAACCATCGTGGAAGCATTTGGGGCAACAAAAATGTAAAATTGAGCATAGAAGGAGTTCTATGTCAATAATTCTGTTGCCGGTTAGCGGTTTATTTTCATATTCAGCAAATTCTTCATCTAGAATGGCAGAGAGGTTCAATTTTGAAGCACTGGCATTAGCAGTTACAGTACTATTTTTGCTATCATTTTTGGTAAAACCATTACCACGAAAATTGTCTTTTTCTTTTAACACTAATTCTCCTTTTTGAATTTCCCATTTTAAACGAAAAAAATTGAGCTTTTCAACAATAAAAACAATCTTAAACAGAAACTTATAAGAATGAGAACAGAAACCAAAACAGATGTAAACAAACAATAACGATTCTCTTTTCTTGCCAGATTCAAGATAAAAATGTATTTAAAAACCTGTTGCCAAATGTATTTTCAAACATTCTGAAAATTCAGATTCATGTTTTAAAATTTATTTTACATATAAAAGATATTTCGAAAAATAAAAATGTAAACAAACATTTCTTCCAACTTCCTGTCTGCAGAAATGCACTTCCGGTTTCAAAAATCAGCTAACGAGTAAAATTCAAATCCCTGTAACTTAAGTTCTAAATAAGGTATAAGCAAAATTCAAACACTATTAGAAAGAAAAAAAGTTTAAAATTTAAACTGATGTTAAAATTAGAAAATCGAAAATTTTGACAAAAATGACGTTTTAAAGGTTTACGGATAAATTAATTTCCTTTTCTAATGACAAAATTTTATTTCCCTGCTCGTCGATATTTTTATCTCCTCTGGAAATGACAACTGGTATTTTGGCGACAGAATGAACTGGTATAATGGAATCGTCTATAGCTTGTAAGATCCAGGTTTGAAGTTTCATTTACAATGTCTATATACTACAAATGAAGGAAGAAATCGTATTCTTGTATTCTTTCTTATTGCTCAAGATATAATCATATTAATTTTGTATAATGTTGAGATTTGAAGATTCGGAACCCTAAAAAATTGTTTTATTTCATCCTCATGTTGTGGCAGCGGTAGCTAGCGGTCATATTGGAGATTTGCGGCCGGAGTTGCTCCTATCGAGTCGTGGACTCAAGTTTTATGCCATTCTAGACCCAAAGTGTAGCGGGGAAGATTCACTTTAAATCTGGTAGCGGTCGCAAACCCTCCCAGTGACGTGGTGTGAAAGGTTGGAAAGGGAAGTGCCTGATTGTGATCAATTCTGTAATGTCTTCGAAATGTCAGTTGAGCTACTACCTAATTGTCACCATATTTGTAAAACGTTTTCACAGCAAAAGCTTGTTATTCCAATAATCTTTTGAAACTAAATGCTTTTCAAGAAGCGGATGCAACAAGATGGAAGGAGATTTATTTTGACGCCTCCATATGGTAGGTAGTGCAACTATGTGTCTCCAGAGGTAGACACAGAACTACCTGTTAGCCTAGTAACGAATTACACGGTCCAACCGATGCACAGAGTGGCATAGAGAAACAAGGAAATTGTCTTTGCTACTCTTTGTTTTGCAAAAATTTTCTGTAAAGTACAGAAACATACTTGTACATATTTTTCATTGATGTATAATTTTTTTTCCATTATGAAGCTAGAAAACTTATTAAAAAATCATTAAAGAGTAATAAATATTACCCTCTTTATTTTAGACTTAAATATATATTCAATTTATATAGCCACCGAGAAAATTTCAAGGCTACAATTTTTTTATTCTATCTCAATGTGTAATCAGAGGAAGGGGGGAAATGTTGTATATGCAAATCATGTAATGGCGCCAGAAGCAGTGTATATTATTAGTTCAAGATTTTGGTTTGTCAGATGTGAATAGCTGTGAAGTCCAAATAAACACACACAAGGGTGTGTCAAAATTTTCGTACTAGTATTTCGCATTTGGAAATTGGTTTAGGTAAGCGTTTCACCACAAAATTTTCTCGTAGATAATTATATAAACTATAAAGGACAGTATATATAGGGGGGAGGGTAATACAGTGTGTTTCGAAGCTCATGGGCAAAAATTTAAGGGGTGATAGAAAACATCTAAACAAGCAAATTTTTACCATACAATGTATGCGAGGAACAGTAATTAGAAAAAAAGGCCATGCTTCCTGAAATTCACGGTAGAAATGACGATGTGTAAGAAAATTCAAGATTTATGTTTTCATTACAGCGCTGTCTAGAGGTTCACCGCTTTCTATCTGCCTTGCATTGTATGGTGAAAATTGCTTGTTTAGGTGTTGTGAGATTAACTCTCTCTCTCTCTCTCTCTCTTCCTTCAGTGTGGGGAGATCGGAAGGGAGGCTCGACATATTCTAAAACATTTAATTTATTTACAACACAAACCACAACACAAGTTTGATCAATCCAAGTTAAGAGATGCACCCAATTAATAAATATGAGGATAATTGATGAAATATGCGAGATATGAGAAGACTTTAAATACTTTAGTACACTTACTTAATTCATTAGTTCTGACTTTATAGCTATCTAATCTAGATTCAATCTCAAGTGACAGATCGTCACCTCAAGTAACACAATTATCAATTACTAAATATCCACTCTTAGCATTCAATTTGATTATTCACTGCTCTGCTAGCAATCTATCCTATCTCTCTCCTCTAATCTGAAAGCTTAGACTATATATAGCAGTTTTAATTTGCATGTTCACGCTCTCTTCTTCGGAGAAAGCTTTCTAATAAAATAATTTTTAAGGAACAAAAATTCCCCAAGAAGACTCTCAGTGAAAAGATCGCAGATAGAGCCATCACAGAGTTTTCTATCACCCCTTAAGGTATCCGTACACCTTTAAAACATCATTTTTGTCAAAATTTTCGATTTCCTAATTTTAATGTTATTTTAAAATTTAAACTCTCTCTCTCTCTCTTTTTCTTTCCAATAGTACTAACATTTTTTAATACCTTATTTAGAACTTAAGTTACAGGGATTTCGATTTTACTCGGTAACTAATTTTTGAAATCAGATGTACATGTCTGCAGGCAGGAAGTTAGAAAAAAAAATGTTTGTTTACATTTTTATTTTTCAAAATATCGTTTGTATTTACATTGGTACAAAATAAATAAATTTTAAGACATTAGTCTGAATTTTCAGAATGTTTGAAAATATATATGGCAACAGGTTTTTAAATACATTTTAATCTAGAATCTGGCAAGAAAAGAGAAGTGTTATTGTTTGTTTACTTCAGTTTTGGTTTCTTAGCTCCTAAGTTCCTTTTTAAGATTTTTTATACAGCTGAAAAGTTCAATTATTTTCGTTTAAAATAAGCAATGCTAAACGAAGAATTAGTGCTAAAAGGAAACCTCAATTTCGTGGTAATAGTTTCACCAAAAATGAATCCAAAAATAGCAATGTAACTACTAAAGCCAGTGCTTCAAAGTTTAACATTTCTGCTATTTTCGATAAAGAAATAGCTGAGTATGAAAATAAACAAGTAACTTGCAATCGAATAATAAACATAGAACTTCTCCTACGTTCAATTTTAGAACTTTGTTGCCCCCAATGCTTCCACGATGGTTTGCTGTTACATGACGACTTTAAATATGGATTGTGCTCAAGTTTTGTAGTAAAATGTAAACATTGTGACTTTTGCACAGGATTTTCCAGCTCAAAGAAAACATTAAGCTATCCTGAGGTAAATGCAAGATTTGTATATGCCATGTAACAAATTGGTAAATATTTTTCTGCTGCATATAAATTATGTGCTACTCATGTTTAAATTTTTAAATTAAAATTTACCCAGGTTCAGTAAAACTGCATACACCAATCATGATAGTAAATTTATGTCTATGCTTTCAGAAGTGAACTGTCTACGCAAAAGGCAGCTAATGAAGTTTTCGTTATGCAGGTATTTCGTATAGGTTATACTTCTATGACTGGCTGTGTTGCTGCTTTATCAATTGACAATGGTAAAGTAGTGGACATTGAAATAATAATTGTCGTCATACTGTCCAACCTGCAGGAGATTTCAAAAATGTCTAAATGCATTGAATCTGAAACGCTTGAAGAAGATCATGTGTGCCAAAGCAATTTTAAAGGTTTTACGTTAAAAATGGGAGCTACTGGTGCTAACAGAATATTCAAATGATCGATAGTCAAAAGAGGTCTTAAATATTCTCACTATTATGGTGACGGAGATTCCAAAGGATACATCAGCATGAAAGATACATATGGGAAAGATAGTGTCACAAGTTCGAATGCATAGGGCATGTCCAAAAAAGAGTAAGTGCCAGATTGCGAAAGCTGAAGTCTAAAAATAAAAGTTTATCTGGTAAAGGTGAAAACTTACTGATTCTTTTATTGACAGATTGCAAAACTACTATGAGATTGCTGTTCGTAGTAATGTAGGCAATGCACTCAAATTTCAACAAAATATTATTGCGGCCTTGTACCATTGTTCATTGAGTGGCAAGAAATCAATGCATGGACAGTGCCCCATCGGGTTTAGTTTATTTTTTATTAACATCGCATAAGAAGCAACACGAGGGGTATTAGCAACGGACCTCGTAATTTTGAACCGCGGTCAAGTGACAAGGACGACACCTGAGCTGGCATCCCCTCTCCTAACTTCCACACTACGCCAATGAGAGGACTTTGGGCCCCGACAGATTTAACGAGATTAGCCCTGGCACCACGGCGGATCTTTAGCGGCCAAGGATCGAACCCGCGACTGAACGAAAACCGCCGGTCACAAATCCGAAACCATGACCACTAGGCTACCGCGGCCAGTGCCCTATCGGGACAGATAGCTGGTGTTACTATCAACGAGCATTATCAAGCGGCAAAAAGCCCACAGAAAAATATGGTTTATCAAATGAAACATTAAATATAATTAAACCCACGTATTTAGAACTGTGTCTAAAGCACTTCTGGCAAAGTGTTATCATTGTAAAACACAGAATGCCAATGAATATTTTAATAGCATTATATGGCAGAAGGTACCGAAAGAGGTTTTTGTGTGCCTTAAAATTTTAAAATCTGGTGCGCTGGATGTTGTGATATAGTTTAACGATGAGTATATGAGCTATGTTGAGCAAACCAATCAAGCAAACTTAATATAACCTGGGTTATTTTACTTTGAAATCATGTAAACATCTTGACAATTATAAATTTTTTATGCTGAACGTCATTCAACACGAAATGTAAATAAGCGTCGAAAAATACTAAGAGCCCTTAAGGAGAAAAAAATTTATGTGTTAGAAAGCACAGAAGGTGTTATTTATAAACTAAGAGGTTTTAAATATATTTTATTACGTTTCTTAGTAAAAATTGCATTTGAAAGTTTGTTTTTGATATTTCTCAAAATGAATTTTTTTGTCATATTTACATATGGCAAAGAAGATATCAGCATAAGTTATGAACCAAATTAATTTAAATTTTGTAAGTATCGACCTTAAATAGTTTTTAAGAACCCCTACTACTTTTATGGTTGTAAAATTGGTACGTTTTTAGTAAAAAAGGTATAAATCATGTATTGTAATAACTTTTTTTTTTCATTATTTGACTCAAAACACAATAAAAATTGTAGTAATGTGACTTTCATTAAGAAAGTAGTACCAGCCCCAAAAACTGTTGTGATGTATAAGATAAAATGTACAGAATGATTATTTTTTTATTTACTTTTGAGTTATGAGCGTTGTTCTGATAGTCAATTTGTGTTCTATTTTCACTGTTTTCCACTCTAAATAAAAAAAAAAAAAAAAATATTGAATTATAATCAGAATATTAAGTGTTTTTCATAGTTTTAGGTTATATTTCAGCATTAAAAAATATTTTGATAGCAAATATCAATGTATTTTTTTAAAAAAAAATTCTCCGAACGTGTACGGATCCTTAAATTTTTGACCGTCCATGATTTTCGAAACACCCTGCATATATGGGTACAAGAAGACGCTTAATATTACATGAGCTTGAAGCTATTGATCAACTTTTAAAAAAGTCACCCTGATAAGAGTGAATGGAAAATAGCTTGTGCAATAGGTTGATCAAAAACGTGATGCAGCCAAAAAAAATAGATCAATATTGGTTCGAGAAGACAGAATGATTTTAAGTAAAGCTCGACACAAAAAAATTGTCTGTTAGATAAATTTCGCATGAACCACTACTTAAGTGTCATGTGTGCACAGCTTAATGTCGGCTAAAAGCAGATTTCGGTCTTATTTTGAAAGAAAATGACCCAGAAAGACACCCCTTACCAAACACGCTCGCTTAGTGTTTACTCGAAATCATATGTTTAGAACTGATAAATCAACTTCATCAGATGAAAAAAAAGTTTAACACATAGTGGCTTTGATTGGATAAATTATTAATGTTATCATTTAAAAGATGATAAACCTCTTTTACTCGAAGATAGTACGAAAAAAGTAATGTTATGGTATAGGCTGTTTTTGGGTGGATATTACTTTCGTAAACGGTCGAATGAACTCCATTCATTATTAAAATATGCTTGGCCAGCGTTTACTGCCTATGTCAAAAGTTAGCGGTGGTCAACATTTTATGTTTCTTCAAAACAATGCGTTTATACATCATTCTATCTCTCGACAGCAGCATGGTTAGTAGAGAATGGAGTGTCCTACATTGGAATTTCCAGCCAGAAGACCGGATCTAAACCCACAAAGAAAGAATGAAGATATTTATACGGAGCATATATTATTTGCAGTAACGGCCAGCAATACCACAACATTCTCCCAAGTGGAAACATGGATTTCAAATGAATGTAATAACATATCTGAAAGCTTATTTCACACACTGTTTGACTCAATGGTAAGTGAGTGAGTGAATGTAAAGTTTATTGGCACAAGAGCCAGATATGGCTATGCTGCGCCAAACAAGATTTAACTGTGGTCTAGACGTTAAGTTGAAAAAAAGGTAAAAATGGTTGACAAGGAGGGCCGAAAATAGAGAAGGATCGCTAGGGTATCCCGGGAGTGCGGCACCCGTGTTTACCAAAGACAGTAAACCCCATGGGAAAGAAAAAGATCACTAAGGTGCCTCGGGGTCATGATGCCCGTACTTACCTGAAGAAGGCAAGTCCCTGAGGTTCCCTGATATAATCCCCAGGGGCAGGGTGCCCGGCTATACCCCCAGACGCTAGGTACCCATTTTAGTCGCCTTTTACGACATGCATGAGCTACAGTGAGACTATTCTGTCATCCCCGGTCACCACACGAGTCTTGACTCAATGGTAACTCGATTATTTGATGTAATCATGAATCATGGTGACTCAACGAATTATTAAGGTTGCTTTTCCTTATTTCAATTTGTGGCCTTAAAATTATATTGCACCTATTTTTTCCTTTTTTTTTTTTTTTTTTTTTTTTTTGTATTCCTTTTTAATAAATAAAAATTTCATAAATAAATAAAATTTTCCTTTTTAATAAATAAAAATTTCATTGTCACATACAACTTTGCATGCAGTAAACTTTTAATTTTGCTCTTGTATACCATTTTCATTGAATTTAAATCATTTTCATCACTTTTGTGATAAATTATCAACAAAAATCTTGTAGCCTTAAAATTTTGTCAGTGGCTGCAATACATTTGAAATATATTTAAGTCTGACCATAGACAAATAATAAACACAAAAGTCCAGGAAACGATAAAGTGAATAAAATAATATATATCGGATATAATATGGACACAAGAGTTTCTGTGATATTAGTAATATTTTTAGGGCTGAACTGGTTGGTTCAGTAAACATATTTTAAAATGCGACAGGTTTATTGGGAACAAAACTAGTAATTTCGACTCACAATCAAGTAACTAGAATGATATATCTCTCTGAATTGTTATCTCAATGTCTGAACTTATACACTACACTAAGTGATGACTTATTTTTTCCCCCACACAGCGTCTCCATTTTTCCCACATGATGGTATTTGTTAAAATCAAAGCTTGAGTTTAACTAGCCACAAAGACATAATCTCAACATCACAGTATATAACAGTGAATTTTTTTTCAGTATTTGGAAGGGCCAAATTTATTGAAGTCAAGTTCACCCGACGATTGCAAAGAAATCTCAAACTAGGTGGTGGTTTGTGAGAAAAAGCTTACAAAGGAAGAAAAATCATTTCGTTTCTTGAAATAAATGTAGTCTAGGTAATTAAAAACCAAAAAAACACGAAAATTCCTGCATTTTTCGAGACGAATTCCAAAACAAGGAAGAAATTCATTAAACTTACCAGTAATTTGAAATTTATGGCGTTGGAGCAAAATCTAACTATGCTGCGCCAAACAATGTGTATCTGGGATCAAGACGTTGGGGGAAAAGGTAAAAATTGGTTAAGAAAAAAAAAAGTTGAAAATGAGAAAAGGATCGCTAGGGTATCCCCCGGAGGTTGAACCACAGACACAAACCCCATGGGAAAGAAAAAGATCATAAGGATACCTCGGGGTCATGATGCCAGTACCTACCTAAAGAAGGCACAACCCCTGAGGGATACTTACCAGTAAATCTAGGATAAGGGTGTAGTAATTTTGCTATATATTCTGTCGGAAGAATTATTTTATATTTTGAAACAAAAGATTAGCCGCATCTGATATACACTTTAAATACAAGTTAAATCATTACATTTATTTTTGTACAAAACTATTTCTTATACGAAAATATAAAAGTAAATTACTTATCTTAAATGCAAGATACCGAAAATCTGTTCGAAAATGTTTTTTTTTTTTTTAAGTTTAGTTTTTATTAACGTCGCACTAGAAGCAACACGAGGGCTATTGGCGACGGACCTCGTAATTTTGAACCACGGTCAAGTGACGAGGACGACACCTGAGCTGGCACCCCCCTCTCCTAACATCCACACCACACAAACGGGAGGACTTTGGGCCCGACAGATTTAACGTGTATCAGTCCCGGCTACAAGGCGGGTCTTTGGTTGCCAAGGATCGAACCCGCGACTGAACGAAAACCGCCGGCCACGAATCCGAAACCATGACCACAAGGCTACCGCGGCCACAGAAAATGAGAAAAGGATCGCTAGGGTATCCCCCGGAGGTTGTTAAGCTTGTTAATAAAAACAAGCTTTCATTGCAAATGACTTCCCAGAATATCCATGCAGAAGGTCCATTATAGTTCCACTGCGATAAATTTCTACTCATCTCTGCTTGACTTCACTAGAACTTCGAGTTTCAGTCAGGTATGCATTGGATGCCAGAACAAATCATTCATCTTCCTTTTTCTGCATTACTCTACCAGATTCACTTATAAAATTGACTTTCCATACACATAAAGTTAAATTCACCATCTTCTACACGATACAGAAGCTGCACTAAATTGTCGCAGTCAGATGGCAGTTTCCTAATCAGCTGGGGGGGGGGGGACGAGTTTCTCAAGCATATCAAAACTTGCCTCTTCAATTAACAGCTTCTTTTTCGACACTCGCTTGCAGAATAAACCTATGCTTTCTTCGTCATCTCTAAATTTTGTCTCGTAGAACTCATGTTAGACTAGAAAGTCTCGCTCTAGACTTCAGCTCAAAGTTCTATTTCAGAATTAATTAAGCAACTTTGACATCGGAAGTATTCGATATTAAAGTGAGAAACTGACGATAGACTTCCTGGTAAAGTCGTGTACAAACGGTCCTTAATTCGTTTGAATATTTGCTTCTCATTTTCGCTAGACTATCAGGTAATGGATTAGTCTCTCCCGAAATATAATCTAAGCAACCTTGGTCAATCAACAGAACTTTCATTTAGCTTCCCAGGTTTGATAGTTAAGGCCACTCAACTTTGTAAATGTAAATAGCTGAAGTTCCTGCTTTCTGTTCCACATATTGATACGGCCCCAAAACTTTTAGCTAGTTCTAAAATTCAAACTTGCCATTCCTCCGAAATAAAGTCCATTGCCATGAAGAAAATGATGGCAAGAATTTCCATAAAAGATATTTAATTAAAGACAACATAAATTAATAGCGAAGAAAAGAATATCAAAGCAATAACACGTCTCAATTTAACAAAACACTCATTCGCCTTACGTACTTTCATATTCACCTGTTAAATTGTCATATATCTTTAAACTTCCAAAATCTCCTTCTTTACATAGCTACATGTGGCATCTAATTGGATTAACTTCTATGCATCAGATTCGACGTTTTGGAGGCGGAGCGATTGGAATTTGCATTACTGTCTTCCATTAACAAAAATAATAATAATAAAAAAAAAGACAAGATAAAAATGTGCTTTTTGACGAAATCGTCTTTAAGAACGTGTTGATTTATTTGATCCATTTTGTTTTCTAGAAAGAATGAGAAATAAATACAGAAGGTTAAAATAGGTTTTTAAACAATAATGTTTCTTGACAACTTAAGGAAGATCAGAAACAATCAGTATTGTTAAAAGACTGTTATAATTATAATGAGTTCATATTATATATTAGAAATTACCTTCTCTCTATGACTAAAATTCAATTAAATATAATTTTGAAGCTTTTTTAATAAAACATATATATATATATCTGACACACTAAAGCTATTTCATGAGAAATATAAAAACTTTATATACAATTAAGTGATATGCAAACATGCACAATTAGAGTGTGGAAAAGATTATCATATAATTATGCATTTTTTTCCACCTCTCAAAGCTCAAAACCAGTTTTAGTTGTCAAATATTCTTTCATATGTACATGATAAAACAAACAAGTCATGCAGTCAAGTAAGTATATTAGCAATGTATTCAATTAAATATAAGTTTAGAAAATGAAATATACATATATGTTTCATATTTAGCCTTTTTTTCTTTCTTTCAAAGTATTAACAAGTTTTAAAAGATTTTAAGTAAAATAATAAATCTACAAACGGACAAAATATGCAAACAGTAAAAATCCATGCAACAACTACAAAAATAAATCACATTATATCATTACACATCAAGATTTTCTTTTATTGATGCAAAATAGTCATTTTCAAACACAAATCCATGTGTTAACAAAAACAAATTAAATTTTGATTAGTTCAAAAAAGTCATTCTAAAACTGTATTTGAGAAAAAATGTTTATTGTTTTTACCATTACACATCCATATTATGACATATAAAAACATTTTGTACAAGTTATAATGTCCAAATAGTTGCCAAACATAAATATATTTTCCATTATTAAACACACATTAATGAACATTTCATAAAGAAGCATTAAACTGGATGTTAAAAATCATATATATGAAGTCTTCGGGCATAAAGCATGGTAGGCGCTGTTTAGGGAAATTTTAAATTGTTCAACAAATTAACTAACATCCTACTAGACACCAATGACCAAGAATAGGAAGTTGCACAAATAAAAGGAAAAGAACAGTGTTTCAAATATCACAAGATCAGTCTTACACTTAAAACACATTAAACAAAAGAGTAATGTAGTGAAATGTTTCAATAAATTATTCTTCAATATTTTCTATAACAGCATGATAGTGAAAATGAACACTTTTTACATGATGATGGAGTACAACTAAACATATAAATAACTACAAACTATAAACAATACAAAAGTAAAGAATGTGAGAAACATTTACAATGAAAAACCAAAATGAAATGAATGACTTGTTTTGATATTAACATAAGTCTGAAATTTTCAAAATTTAGAACTAGTGATGGATAAAGATATCTTAATTGATAATGCAAACAACAAATATAAAAATTAGAGAAATATTTAGCAAGGAGAAGAAAAGATGGCAAGTACTTATGAGGAAGAATAGGGTTTAGTCAATTCTGAAACAATTAAAATTTCATCATAGTTATTAAATTAAGAAAATAAAACAATTTTTATTGTTCCATAAGACAAAATTAGAATTACAGTTAATGCAAAAACAAGGAATAGAAATAAAATATATGCAATCAGAAAAAATAGCCATCAGGATATTTTGTCATCTATTAGTGAAAAAACAACTAATTGCCAGTTACTTCATTGTTTTAACTACATAACAAGCAATGGTAAAAAAAAAATATGAAACAAGAAATTAGCCAAAACTTGCTGTACCCAACAGAAATGCTTAAATAATTCTTGAGAGGGAAAAAGAAAAATTCAGAAAATGTTCAAATTATTTCATGTAATCTTCAGCTCACACAACTTGTAAGGTTCAATAATGTAGTTATTTCAGAGCATACACACAAAAAAAAAAACTCTCCTGCAGGTGAGGATTAACCAAAAGTTACAATTTTCAAAGTAAAAAAATAATAATTAAACTGTAAATAAGCAATTTCAATTCATAAACCAAAAAGGAAAGGAAATGAATTTAACATTAAGATTATTACTACATAAAATATCTTTGTTTGATATAAGGGGGAAAGAAAAATCAACAATAAAGTCAATGCAATCTTGTATAGTAAATTAAATATACTTTTACTCTGTAACAAAAGGTTTACAGTCATAAAAGTTATTCATACAAAGAATAATTATTTCTAGCATATTCAATAACCTGTTTCTACAAGAATTACCCTGACAATTTGCAAATAAAAGAACATTCTATCAATTAATCCAATTATAAAATACAGAAAACTTTCATCAACTAACATTTCTCATATATCCTAACATAGGTACATGTAAAGAATATTGAATCAGAAAAAAGTAAACAATCATGAAAATTTTTTAAAACATATACATTCGTAAATAAAAAGTCATTTTTATTTCGCTATAAATTCTGTCATAAGTACTTTCTTCATTCACGCCATTTAGCAAAGAATCAATACAAAAAAAATAGGAAAAGTTTTTCTTAAAAGTACTACTGTAGAGCTTACCAACTGTTAGGTCCGAATACTTCATACCAGCTTCAGATTGCTGCAAGTCTTTCATATTATGTACAAAATTAATATCTATTCTAAATAAAAATCATATTTAAATCATATATTAATTCAAGGGGGAAACTATTTAAAATAGGAAATCATTCTCGACCAGACTTTTACAAAAAATGTGTAGTAAATAACATCTTCATATAAATAAATAATAAATGACACTACTAATGAAATATACCCCATTCATTTAAATATTAGCATGCAATTTCTTAAAACATTTAAACTTTAAAAAATGACTAATATAAGTTTTGAAATACTATCACAAAATCTTATTAGAAAATCTATATCAAGATTAACAGCAAAAGAATATTTGTCACAACTATTTATAAACAAGGGCAAATCATAGTATACTTAGGTCAAAATTAAGCTATTGAAATAGGACTGAATACCCTCCATACAATAAGGAAACAAAACTAATACTATATATATTTATCACAGCATGTCATTTGCATATGCACAATGCAGGTACGAGAGTTAAAATCGCCACATTTTTAAAAGGCTAACAAATTACTTATACATATTTTATACAAACATGAATGCTAAAAAAAAAAAAAGTATAAAATTTATGTACTAACCACATTTGTGTAATTCAAACACAGAGATCACAAAATTAAAATGTTTATACAACCATATAGTCCTTTCTTAATGTTGAATGGTGTATAATATAAGTCGTTACCATTCTAACATGCAGTTCAGCGACGCTGCAATTAAAAAAATGCATAAAAAATTTTAATTTTGTGACAAAACAAGAAAAAAGTTAAATATCATCATAAAAATAAATAAACAACTTAACAGGATAAATTCACATTACATAAAATTAACTATTAACTAGAATGTTCACATCTAGATGAAATCAAATCCAAGAATACCATAATCTCCTTTAGAAATTTTCCATTGTTTTTTTTTACTATTATAACAATATTAAAAACGATGAAAATTGTAATGCAGGACTAAGGTTAAACTTTACAGAAAACTCAAACCCTCATACTAGTATGAGGAACTACACACAGTGAAATACAAGTAATCATACTTTTAAACTCAAAACCAATCTTTAGTTTTAATAGAAAAATGGTACAATTTCTTCATCTCAACATATAAGCATCATATAAATTAAAACAAAAAAATTATTAAATATTTTTTACCGGGAATATTCCCCAGAGTATTCATTCTTCAGTTCCACCTGTTATGATAATAAACATATGTGCTCATCTCTCTATGCAACAATTTTATTAGAAATATCAATACATATGTTGCAATTTATAATTATGTAAATTAAGTTATAAAACTTTTACATTTGTACGATATGCATTTTGTAATATCTTTGAATAATAATAATAAACATGGAAATGAAGTAAATTTTAAAAAGCAAATCCCATCTCTCATTTTCTTTTCCCTCTGACCAATAACTATTTCAAAATGGTAAAAACCATTTCTGAAATTTAGTGCAGATAAAAAATCATTTTTTATTTTTATATATAAATAAAACAGAATCAAAATTATTTAGAGAAAACATTAGTTTTGTCAATAAAAAACAATTTTTCAGCCAAGTTTTTTAAGACTCTACATTTATTTTATAATTAGCTTCAATCAAAAATTTAGTCTAAAGCATCTACTTCAAAAATGCTATATGCCTTATTCTTTTCTGTCATGGTATCAAGAGTAGTTATTCAAATAAAATAAATCCAATTTTGTAGTAACTTTTTATACATACATCCTCTCACCCATTTAAACAGAATTTACAACAAATATTTTTACGCGCTTTCAAATTTGTCATTAAAAACATTGATCAGATATTTACTTGAACAATATAAATGGAGATAACAGTCAGTATATAAATCTCTTTTTCAAAAATACATTTTTATGATTTTTACAGCAAGATTAACAAGTCAAATTCAAGAAGGAATCAAAATTTTGAAAAATACAGAACAAGAAAATGTTCACTAGATTTTTTTTTTTTTGAAATTTTAAATTGCCATGTTTTTACTCCACATGACTTAAACAAAATTTCAAAAAAAAAGTTTTCAACTTTCCTGCACACTTTCACTGAATATATTCTTCAAATGCTTTTTAATTTTAATAATTTTTAAGCCTTTGATCAGCTTTTAGTGTTTTACAATGCAAAGATTTCAAAATTACAAAGCGAAGTATTGTAGCATCTCAACTGAGTATCATTATTTTCTAAAATTGTCTAGAAATTACTAAATTTTTAAAAAATAATATATGCTTATGAAGTTTTTGAGAATAAGAGTATAATCATTATACACTCTCGTTTAAACCATTATTAGACTCTTGTTTATTTAAGAAAAAAGCATTAAAAACTTATACAAGTTAGAACTGAATCAGTCATTAAATGAAATTCTATAAATTTTTATGGCATTAGTAATGATAAAGAACAGAAAAAGGGAAAATGCAATTGTTTGATTTTTGAAAATCGAACAATTACTACAATAAAATCCAAAATGTAAATAGGTTCCATAAGGAATTTTATAATTCATATAGATACTGCTTGTTATTGCACCAATAATTAAAAGTGAGTTAATTTATAGCCCTTTTTTTTAATACTCACTGTTAAACTAGACACCTATAATTTTCAAAACAGTATATTTCAATTTATGTTAATAAAGCTATTTCCTTAGTAAGATTTCATTTGTGGCACATTATTAATTGCAGAAAAATTTTAAAAGGTAATAAAATGTACAGAAGAATGAAACATTGTCTTGAAAAAGCAAAAGGGCACTTGCTTCATCTTTACCATTTTTTCATTTATAACGACATTTCTTTTTTTTTTTTTTAAAGCCTCAGTAATATTAATAATTTGATTTCCATATCTTTCTGACATTAAGTCATTTATTACAATCAAATTAAAAATGTTAATGCATAATTGGAAAATCCTATTAACAATACTTAATTTGGAGTGTTTGTGAAATAAAAGTCATTAACTGCATTTAGGTATTCCAAATACTTTAAACTAATTCAACAATTCATTAGTTTTCAGAAGAAACAAATTAGATTCAGAACGTTTAGTGAGAAAATGCTTTCAAATATATTTTATGATTTAAAAATTGCTTACAAAACAGTGCATTCTTTTGCTGAAATATAAAGTAAATTAATTCTTAGATGAACATATATATTTAGAAGATGAAGAGTAACAACAATTCTAAGAAATTAGAAAAATTTTGCTTAATTTACATATCACCAATTCTAGATGTAAACAAATTTGTCTCCTTGAAATCTTCCAGTTTAAAATATGTGAATAGTTAAAAAATTAACACAAAATATCCAATACCATTAAAAAAAACTTAGCCTTATTTTATCATTCAAAGGTAAAACAAATGATTGTGCAAAGTCGATAAACTTTAGTATTGTTTTTTTTTTTTTTAAATTATTGAAATAAAACAAAAACAAAAGAAATGTATTATAAAAAAAAGAAATTTTTAATCACATCCTTCAATAAATAATGAGTGAAAAGAGGAAACATACAAAATTTTATATATGACTATTAAAATTTCTTACTCTAAACAGAATTTTACATAATTTTCCAACATATCCATATTTTGCAAAAATAATTTTCCATACAACTTATTTATTTACTTGGTGTTCAAGATGTAGAAAATTATAACAATAAACATTCTTAAAAATTACATAAAAAAGAGAAAATAAAATACAATTTCAAGCAAACACAAAAGTAATACTTCATAAAATGCAATAAAATTTATGCTTAGTGAAAAACATATAAATTACACAATTAAGTACAATTTAACCAATACCTACAAATATCAAATGTTCGAATTACAGAAAAATCGAAGATGAATGAATTTAAACATTTTAAAATTTCTTTCTTTTATCTTAAAAATGCATAAATTAAAAATTTTCTTTCCAGAAAAATTATTAATCTCTTGTTAATGTTAATATTTAATTCTTTACTTATATTTGCTTTACTTAAAAGAAAATCATTAAAAACAAGGATTTGCAGAGAAAAATGAAAAAGGCTAATTAATTACAGAACAATAATTATACTAACAGAAAAAAAAAGGAATTCGAATTAACAAGAAATGAAATTCTGTAAAACCATAATTAAAATTTATGATGCAACTTTTAAATAAAAAAAATTTATAATTATTACTCAACACAACACAAATTTATTTCAATACAGTATATCATCACATTACCTCATCTCTTTATTTGACAAGTATGTCAAAATTAATATGCATTAAGTCAAAATCAAAGTACATACAAAACACATGTTTTAAATCATAGTGAAGAAAATTAAGAGCAATAGTGATTGATTAGAATAAGATGTTTTGAAATTTAAAATCTCAAAATTTCTAGTTAAAAATACAAAATAAAATTCTTCAAACTTTAAAAAATTTGTATGGTAATTTCAGAGCATGAAATTATTCAAAGATAAGTAATGAAAGATAAAATTGTCATTAGCAATATACTTAAATTTTAAAATATTTATGGGAAAATAAGGTAAAGAAAAAGCACACACAAAAATCACAAAATGCAGTAATTCAAGTAATATTGAGCAACAAGCATCAATTAGAATAACAATTCTCCAAAACATCACCCAACAACAGTAAGACTACAAACAATTTCCTCTGTACATCTGCTTGTTTAACATAGCTGTTAATTTTTTTAATACCAAAATAGCTACAAAAAATTGTTACAGACAGGAATGGAAGTCTGTATTGATGCTAAAACAAAACCTGCTAATCTATTTATTCTAACATTTACATCTTGAAATGCAAATAAATCCTCTCTAAATTCATATAAAATTGAACATCATAAACATTATCCACAAAGCTTTATAAAATATCCTACATCAAATATGAACAGTTTTGTAGAGGGAAATGATGTAAAGTAATGAGATGCTTTAAGAAAATGTGAAAAATACACACTTATCACATATGTTTATAATATATTCAAAAAAATAAATTTCGCCCTTTTTATGCATTCTGAAACATTTTTAATTTGTATGAATACATTAGCCAATAAGTTTGACTCAAGAACTAAAACATTGTTATGAAGTAAGTACATAAAGGAAATAAATTATACATCATTTTGAATTTTAAAAATTAAGATTTCAAAAATAATCTTCATGAAAATTGAATGAGAAAGAATTAGCAAAAATAAATCCTGAGTTAATTGGCAATAATTTTGAAAGTAAAAACTTGATGACAGTAATTTGGAAACAATCAAATATACAGCAATATAACCCATTTGTTTGTAATTTTTAGACATTTATTACTTATTAATTGGATAAATCTATGACCAGCTGTAAATATTTTATGTAAGATAAAAGTTCCTTAATGGTGATATTTACATTTACATATAAATGCTAGTTCATGGAAATAACAGCATGTCAATAAAATACTGGAATATAAATCAAAACAAAAATAAAATAATGCATTTCAACAAGAGAAATATATTTCTTTTTAACAGAGATTACAAGAGCATCACAAAGCTTTTTTTTACCTACATAACTAGATAAACCTTATCTCCACAGAAACAAAGTAATAAAGTTTCTTACAAAGACACAGATCTCTCACAATAGCTTTTCCCAACATATGTTTCCATTACAACTTTAAGCCACATTTAAAATTAAGTGTTTAAACAACAACATACAAAACATTTCAAATACCACTTAACAAAATGAAAAACTTAATGATCCATGATAAAATAAATAAATGAAACTTAAATCAATGAGAAAAAATTTCGTATACAGCTATTAAATTAATGTTCAAAAGATTGTAAAACAAAAAAAAAAGTTGATAAATTGAAAACAAATATCATTCTTGAAAAAAATGTACTTTCTGTAGGTTATTCTAAATATGAAAAAGATTTTTTTGGCAAAACACTTATTAGCAAACATCAAGCAATGTTTAATGGCAAATACAGTATGTTAATTATCAAGAAGCAAAATATTACAATAAATAATTTTTACAGATGCCCAATTTAATTGCACCTAATATTTTTCTCTCTCCTTATGTACAGGTAGTACAACCGGTCATTGATAAGGCAAAAAAAAATATTAATATTTTATCTTTACTGAAGTAAAATGCGGAGAATTTATTTTGACAGTATATTGCACTTTTTTACATACATCTACTGTTGTAATTGGCTTAGACAGTATTAAAATTGGATGAATCATGGGACTGTTTTCCATAAATATATATTTGTATAAAGCAATGTTATAAGGGTTTGAAACAACTGAGAAGTAAAAGAGCCCTAAACATAATTTAAAGCATATTGATTATCATGTAATAGAATCATGATTTGCTTTTACATGTTTAGAGGGTGAATAAAATGGTAATAATTTTAATAGGCCACTCACATATTTTATACATACAGGAAACTTGCATTATATAGTTAATTAAATTTAAGTCATTGAAAAATGCATTGCAAAGAACATTTTGTCTTCACAAACATAGTTAAACAATTTTCATAGGCTGTTTACTTTTTTTTTACAAACATCAGATACTATTTTTTTTTCTTCCATTTTTGTATTAATAATAACAGCTGTATTATGCATAAGGTTAACTACACCTTTGGGGACTTTATATTACTTTTTGGTCAATTTTCTATAGTAAAATTTCATTACTAAGTGAAGTAAGATGTTCTGCTGAAAATCTTCAGGTTTCTAGAAGAATATAGTTTTGGAATAATTTGAGACAATAGCAAAGCCAGGCACAAAATTTTGCTTTTACTAAGGCACAAGATGTATTAAATATGAAAGATCAATGATTAAAAACTCAATTTTCTTTCCAGATTCAGAAACTACCTAGTTGTACAGACCATAAAAGGCATAGTCAGTAATTGGGAAGCAAAATGTTAACGTCAGGTGTCTAACATAAATAAATATTTTTTCCATGGACATTAATACTTCTTTGCACACAGCTGAATTTTTCATACAGATAGTATTATATAATATCATTCAGAGAAAATTAAAAGCCAAATAACAAAGCAATAATATTTTGTTTTCATAGATAATTGTTACAGATTTCTTTGCACATATCATTAACTTTTTGATGACATCTAGTATTGTTTTTACATTCATAGTATAGGTCGTACAGGTTAATAAATGAACCTTAGAAACCATTAAGTGTTTTTGGGAGAAATTCATCTAACATTTTTCGTTATCAGGATATGTATAATATATGGTTTAAAACAGGGGTCAACAAACTATGGCCTGCCATCAGTTTTAATCCAGCTTGGGTGTTAAAATTGTTTCTTTAAATGAAACTGTGCTGTGAAATGACTGAGATATATATACAAGTTATAATAGCATTTATTGGACCTTCATGCAAATGCTAAAACATTCCCATTCTTCAAGCTCCATTCAACTGTATAATTGAGAAGCTTCCATCAGACCTTTTAATAGTTTATATGCTACAAATGATGTTTAAAAAAATTGATCTATAGTCAATTATATAAATAATCTTTAAAAAATAAATGTGATTAATCAAATCATATACTAAGGGATTTTCACCTGTATTGGGATTACTTACCAATGTGAAAGGACATTTTCGAAAATGACATAAAACATCAATAGTTAATTATTAACAGTCGAGTTAATTATCCGGTAAGATGAAATATCTCAGAAAAAAAACAATTTCAATCATTATAACAGTACAGAATTTAACCAGTTTTATAATATGTTTAATAATAAGAGGAATTATTACAAAAAATATCACTTCCCTATTTTAACAAATTGATTCTGGTTTTTTCTGTTATTGCTCTATGAAAATGATTGCTCATGTAAATATCAAGTTTGCTACTTGACTCATCAAGCCTAAAACATTTATGATCTGGAGCCTTCCTAAAAAGTTTGCAAGCCACTGGTCTAAAACATATTAATCTTCAAACTCCTAAGAAGGTTTTAAGCTTTATTTTGCATAATTTATTGCAATAGAATAATTATACATCAAAATATTACTATCCTGCTTTAACAAAGATTCAGCATGTATAAAATAAAAAATCGTTTATAATATACTTCTGTTCAATACCTTTACATTGATATACCCTTCTTACATGCCTATAAATTCTAATGACACCCCAAAAAATATGAATTCATGATTTTCAGATCTCCCCACCATCCTGATTTTAGGTGTTGAAAGTTTACATTGGTGATGAAAACATTTTGAATTGAACAAGGTCACTAATTGATAAAGAATTTATGTTGATTGACTTGATGTAACTTTTACAACATGAAAAAATTCATTAACTGAATCACACAACTGGCAATTTTAATCCAAGGCCTTTAAATTATTTTAAAATTTAACAGAAAATTACTGGCAGGGTACATATATCGAAAGACAGAACACTTTTGAGGCTATAATCTAAATTACTAATACAGCTGTTATTCTTACATAAGTCTCTGTGTTAATATTTGCACCAAACTGAATAGTAGGATAGTAGCAATTTTATAGAAAGTTAGGTACTTTTTTTTACAATTTCCAGATATATTATTCTCTGGATGAACCTTGATCATCAACAGAATGTTAAAGCAAATGTTGTGAATATGGTTTCTAATGAACAATTTCGTAAACATATTTACCCTTTTTGAAGTTATTTAACAAACTTTTTACTATTGTAATTTTACACCAATCAGGAATAGTATTATTATAATAATCCAGAACTTAATATAAAAAGAAGATAATTTTAAAAGTGCTATAAACATTTAAATGGCAAGAGGATCAACTTCAATGAAAATTAATTTAAGCTCACAGTTAAACACAAAGTCAAAAAATAAAAAAAAAATTATATATATATATAAATATATATAACATTAACACTGAAATAACAATACACTTTTACATACCACACTTAGCATCTTTCATTCACAATGTTGAGCAATATGTATAAAAATATATTTTCTCATTTTTGCACAATTTTAGAACACCTATTATGAAACACTTGGAAAGTTCCAAATCTTGGAATAGTGACAGCTTGATTTGCACAATAACAAAAGTTGACTCAATTCCTTTCAAACATACATGATTAATGGTATTCACAATGCTCTTTTGATGACTGAAATTGGTAAGATTTCAACAGCATGACGTTAAGCAGTGACATATGTATGCTTCACCCACATAAATTATGACTCAGACTTTATAGCATGAATTACACATTTTTTCAACAAAGAATAATTTGTGATATATTGTTCTCCATTGCACAAAGTAATTTTAAAAAATTTAGGGAAATGCCAGAACAAAAAGAATAATATTTCCTACTTTTTGATATTATAAGTATCAAAAAAAAAAAAAGAAAGAAAGATAGAAAAAAGAGTAATATTTTTTAACATTCTTCAAAACCACATGTCTTGGTACTGCAGAAAGTTGAGTCACAAAATTGTGAGTGAACTATACACAGATATTTAATATAATGATTGATTAAATTAAGTTCAATTTACTTCATAAATTGAGGCATTCAATACACTTAGACCTTTGAGGGAATCATTCACATCTCTGCGAAAGACTGATAAGTTTTGAGTAAACCTAGAAATAAAAATAAATATATTAATTTCTATCCATACATATTTAGCCCAAATGCATCTAAAAGTCAACTGCATTTTTTTATAAATGAGTTCTGTTAATACAACCAAATGTGAAACTTCAGATTACCCAAGTATACTCGTATTCAAATTTAATTGAAGTAGCAAAACTGAACAGATTAACATTTCCCTGCTTTTTTAATGTTTAGTGAGTTATATTACAATATATAAGTATCACACCAAAACTTCACTGCACTTAACCATTTAAGGGTGGTTACATTTTCTTTTTTGTCTTATGCCCGATTTAACATTCTCGATTAACGCATTTGGACTTCTGAAGAAAGTCAGTGCTTCAAGAGTCATAAAAAATTTTTTAAAAATATGCAATGCTGACTAAATTCATATTACAAATTAACAGAGAATTAAAATATAAAGCAGAATAAATCAATGCTGTAAAAAAGTCCAAGAATATAAGAGCAGTATAAGCCCAGTTAAGAATACTTTTCACAAAGATAGATTACTTCCTCCTTTCTCACAACAAAATATTATAAATATTGATTCTGAATGATATTGCATACATGATTTTATTGTGTTTGGCAAATAATTTAATAAATTATGCAAGACTAAACAAGATAATAAAGCACCCGATTCTGTAAAGTATTCTCATTCCATATGTTAACCAGTTTATTCCTAACCTTTGAGCTATCAATTTATAGAAATTCTAACATATACATGTAGGTATGATGCATAATTGAGCCATTCATTGCACGAATCAATTAACACCATAAAACAAAAAGTTCAGAAATGCAATGAAATAATACATTGTTTTTTTTTTTTTTTTTTTTAATTTCTTTTATAGTATAAATTCAAATACATATTATACAATGCATAAATATAGATGTAGATTTCAGCTAACAGAATATAAAATTAAAACGAAATGGAAAAAAATAATCATGTGTAATGTTATAATTTTTATGTGATTGGTGAAGTTGGTTAGGGAAAAAGAAATAAAGTTAAAATCAGTGCTTACATTTTTAAGTTATTTTCTACAGAAAAAGTTAATTATTATATATTTTTATTAAAGCTTTTCCATAAAAACAAATGTTAACAGTTATGTTTCAGCTTCAGTTATTTACATTCACTCTAGATGGTGCCACTGAACTACAAAAGTGCATGCTTAACTCATTTATTACAAGTTAGCATTATAAACTTTTGTAGTATTGTAATTTTGTAAAGACTATAACAAAAGCCTATAATCTTCATCCATTTGCATGCTTTGCAAGATACGACTAACGAGTCCTTATGAAACAACAATTCTTATTTATAAATTATATTCAATTTGAGTGTTAATTTAATCTAAATAAGAAATGGCTTTTGTACTTCATGAAACATCTTTGGGAAAAAAATACAATCTGATGAACCACAATGAAAGTATTGTATAATCACCCACAATCAACAAAAAATTTAATTTTTTTTTTTCAAAATATAATTAAAAGATTAATAAACACAAATTAGACCCCTATACTTGTTTGAATATGTTAGATTTGTGGTTCAGATTGAATGAAAAACTATCTGCTTCTATATCGTTTTAAATTGAAATAAGAAATGATAATACCAATTACAATACACAGGTCTTACTTCTCAAAATATATAGGTATCATAACACTTTAATTCAGAATGCTCAAGTTCCTATACCTTTATCAGTGTTAAACCCAAAACATCCCCCCCCCCCCATTGAATTTTGGTTCCGTGAAGTTAAAGAGTATTTTTGAATGAAACATTGAGCAATTGTACATACAATTAACTTTTTAAAATACTTATTTTATATATATTAACACATGGATCAATAAGTCCCGAGACTAACATTGAAAACATTTTTTTTTCAAAATTTTTTTTTATTCATCAACATAATCACCTTTTAGGGTGATACAATCGTTCCAACGCTTTTCCAATTTTTCAATACCATGTTTATAAAAAAAATTATCTTTCTCTTCAAAATAAGCTTCAGTTTCAGCGATGACCTCCTCATTTGAACCAAATCTTTTTCCCTGGAGCATTTTTTTAAGATCAGCAAAAAGCCAGTAGTCACTGGGGACTAAATCTGGCGAGTATGGGGGGTGGGGAAGCAGATCAAAGCCCAATTCGTTCAATTTTGCCATTGTTTTCATCGACTTGTGGCAGGGTGCATTGTCTTGGTGAAAAATGATTTTTTTTCTCTGCATGTGCGGTCGTTTTTTTGCGATTTCCTCCTTCAAACGCACCAGCAAGTTAATATAATAATCACTGTTGATCGATTTACCTTTTTCGAGGTAGTCAATGAAAATCACGCCATGCGTATCCCAAAAAACTGACGCCATGACTTTGCCAGCTGACTGCTGCATTTTCGGACGCTTCGGACGGCTTTCGCCAGCTGTGCGCCACTCAGATGACTGCCGCTTCGACTCTGGAGTGTAGTGATGTATCCATGTTTCATCCATGGTCATGTAACGATGCAAGAAATCTTTTTTGTTGCGAGTAAATAGCGATAAACAGCTTTCTGAATCATCGACTCGTTGCTGTTTTTGTTCCATCCAAAGCAATCGCGGCACCCACTTGGAAAAAACCTTTTTCATGCTCAATTTTTCATGAAGGATAGTAAATACACTTCCATATGATATCTGTGTCATCTCAGCAATCTCACGGAGCTTCACTTTACGATCTTTCATTATAATTTTTGTCACTTCACTCACATTTTCCGGTGTAACGGCTTCCACAGGTCTACCCGAGCGTTCCGCGTCATTTGTGTCGGTACGACCACGTTTAAACTCGGCACAAACCACCGACAAATCGTTGCTTTTGATGGATGGGTAACATTTTTCAATCCATTGTTTCGCTTGCACAGTGTTTTTACCCATTAAAAAATAATGTTTTATCAGAACACGAAACTCGGTTTTTTCCATTTTTTAAACAAACTACAAAACGACTTTACTCCAACCTCGATAACTCAGCTGTTTCTGGTCCGATCGACTTAAAATTTTGACACGTTTCAAGCAAAGGTTAGTACTCTAGAAAGATCTGGTTACTGGTTTACTACGAGCGCCATCTCTGGGTTAGTCTTGGAACTTATTGATCCATGTGTTACATAACAACAGAAAATGTTTTGATATATTTACAACTTACAAAAACTAGACATGAGCATTTTTAAAGAAATTACAATAAATCTGAACTGAAAAATACCTCTCTCTATTTTTAGTTTGTAAGTTTCTTTCAATTCCATCCATTAAGCTGTCAAACCATTGTGCCATAATACATTGCTTTTCAGGGAGTTGATTATTAATTATACTTTGCCTCAGTTGATTGAAATACTAAAATATATGAAAAAATACATAAAATATATTATGATATTAATTAGCTTGATATTATATATTGCTTGTTTAATACTTAAACAATTGGTATCATATACTAGAAACATAATTAATGCTACCATAAAAAACAAATATATATCTAGCATACGAAGGCTATTCAGAAAGTAAGAAATGTTTCTGTCTCACGTCGCTAGGCGTGTGCCGATCACGTATATTTTGGTGTCTGCGTGCTCGGCATCTCAGTCAGCGTCCAGCCATCACAACGGGAACATTTCCATGCTGCCCGTTTTTTCAATATTTAAATTTAAAATGTGCACTGTAATTGAAAATCCCACCAATTGTGAGGTGCAGTCTCTGATACGGTTTTTGTTGGCAAAAAACCTAAAACCTATGGAAATTTATCGGCAAGTGTGTGAAGAATACGGAAACAACTTAATGAATTGAAAGTTCAATCCAGAAATGGTGCACTCAAGTTCACCGAACTCAAGTTCACGAAGAAGAGAAGAAAGAATGCCCTAGCATTGTGAATGACGGACTGGTCGCTAAAGTTGATGAAAAGATTCGTGAAAACCACCGTTTCACAATAACAGAGCTTTCGCTTAGTTTTCCACAATTTTCATGGACTTTGTTGTTTGAAATTATCACACAAAAGCTAGGCTACTGGCGGCAGAATTCTATGATGAAGGAATTTCAAACTTGTCCACCGCTATGATAAGTGCCTCAATTTGTTTGTAAGTGCCTCAATGATAAGTGCCTCAATATGTAGAAAAGTAGAATTTTAGTCGCTCTTTCTGATGTATATAATAATTTTTTTTTCTTGTACTTAGTTTCTCTTTAATTCCAAAACGTTCTTTACTTTCTGAATACCCCTCGTATATAACATTGGGGATCAAAAGAACCTGTTATTTCAATACAGTTAGTCTAAAAGAGCAAAGGTCCACCTGAAAGCTGTTCTGAAATATTCAGTCCTTCTCTCTCTCAGTCTGTCTTGTGTTAGAGAAGGCTCTATATCAGGGGAGCAGCCTGAAGGAATTAGTGACTCATATACCCAACTAGAATACCCGATTTCATACTGGGAGCAAGCAAATATAGTTCTCTGCCCCACCTACCCGCAAGCTACTGAATCGATCTACCAACATGAAAGTGATTTTGTATACACACCCCATACCGATATAGTGTTCTACATAGAACATTTAACCCAATGAGCACATATACAAGCCCCTGAAAGCAAAAGAGAAAAATCTCTCGTAAAGCGCTGTCACTGCAATGAGGATAAAATACTGTAATTAGAATAAGAACGTACTATATTAGAAAAGAAATAAGAACTTGAGGGGGAACCGTTCCAAAGAAGACAAGAGTTAAAATAAGAAAGAATAGAGGCTTGCTAAGCTTGAATTAGAGGAGGAATAAATGGAGGGGGAAACACCAACTTCATATAAGAGGGAATCAATGATAAACAGTTCTGAATCAGAATGATTCTTTCAGCCAGGCAGCTCATTATTTGTTTTTCAAATATTGAAGTCTGTTTCTTAATCGATTTTTTCATTTAAACACAACTATGACTTTTATTTTTCTTTTCAATTTAATTGTATTTTTTATTTTGAATTTAGTTTATATTTTTACTCTAAAATTTATGAACCAATTCAAAAATAAATTCTTGCATTTTCATTAGCCACTGAAAAAAATTGAAAAACAAGCTTTTACATAATGTGTATGATTCATAAAAATTTACCTCATGCATTTATGATTTTCTCAAAGAATATTTTTTATTATCAATATGCAGTTGTTGTTTTTTCCATTACGTATTTTAGGGCTTATAATGTAAGATTAATTACTCAAATATGTTTTGCTACAACAGGTTTATATATATATATATATATATATATATATATATATTGATTTGACATGGTGACCCACTTGAAATTCCTCAAACACAAGAATGATTTTAAAAAAAAAAATTATGACAATTTTCTTTTTATTTTGGTTCTTATTTTGCATTAGGACAGCCAATATGAGTAGAATAAAATTAATGTTTCATATATTTCATGTGCATCTTTAATAATTTGTTCAAATCTGAAAAATATGGAAGATAAACATGTTTTTTAGGCCACATGGTATTAATGTTTAGAGATACAACAATAAAAATAAAATATTTACATATTTTTGTGTTTTTGTGTGCATTCAGCTTTAAACATTGCATAATAAAGCATTAGAAAAAAACACTATTTTAATTAACTTTTTTTAAAAAATATTAAATGTCTTTAATGCACAATACACTTCAATATTTATAACAATTTCAAATTTTTCTCTTATTTGCATTTACTCCGATTTATTTACTTTGAATATGTATATAAAAAAACACCACTTTTACTGAGACATTAATAAAGATACTTTATTTTTACCATATGCTGATAAAAATTGCAAAATGCTCAATTTAGTATTAATTTAACTGAATTTTTACAAAATTAAATCCGACTTTTTCTAAAATATGCAAAATACTCAAATGTGTGTATTTGTAGTAATTATACAGTAATACAATAAACATTATTACATAAATAGCATTTGATAAATATTATATATTAACATTTAAATACCTTCAAGGTTTATTCCATGAATTAAAAGAACAGGTTAAAGAACAGTTGCTTTTAAAAATAGATAAGAACAAATAAAAACAGTTCCTATAAAAGAACAGAAATTCCCAACCCTAAACATCTATAATCCTATTTTCAAAAATTCCAAATATTCATTAAAAAGGTATTTTAAAGGGGATAATAGCCTTTGTTGCCCTATATCCAATAAAATGAATCAATCAATTAATAAATGACATAATATTTAAAGGACCAGTCAAAATTATAATCCAAGTTATTGAAACATAAAAATATGCTAAATATCTAATAATGTCAACATATGCAATTAATATTTAGCATTTTTTACATTACATGCATAAAAAATTACAAACTATAACCCATTAATAACAATATACTTTCAAAACTTGGTTTCAACAAAATGTTCCTATTGTACTTATTCACACTCTTCAATATAATCATTAAATAAATCAATTTCCATACTATTAATATGGGATACAAATTCCAAAATATGAAGGGTTCATACATGCTTTTGAAAAATAAAAATAAAACTGAAAAGTCAATTTAAGAAAGATATATTAAGATACAGGTACAATATTGCATACTCTGTTTAATTTTTAAAGGAAAGCAAACGACTTAACAGAAAACAATTACTTATAAAGATGTATCAAATTTAATTTTTAAAATTATTACAGAATTAACACATACAATGAAATTCAAATGAATGCAAAGCATTTAAAACATACCTCTTCATTCAGCAAAATTAACCCTAATAAAGGTCTGGACATAGACCATTGATTTCTGCATTCTTCAAATATCACAATATTTAAATTCGTACTCAGCATCTAACAAATGAAAAAGTTGACTTTTAAAATCAATTTAGATTTCTCAATCACTTATACAAAATAAAGAAACTAATATCACATTTCTTAATAAATGACAAGATAAAAATTCTTTCCAATAAATCAAATACCCAAAATTGCTGCAAACATATATATAAAACATAACGTAAAAATTACTTAAATTTTAACAGTTTTATTACATAACACATAGACAACATCATAAACTTAGAAGCCTCAGCATTAAATTTTCAATGACATAAGGAGAAAACAATATGCTATGATTAACATTATGCTAAAAACATTTATTCTTCAGGTAAGCAAGTGTCAGTCAAGTTCAATGACGCGAGAGCCAGATGTGGTTATGCTACACCAAATAAGGTGCAACAGTGTTCTAGACAAAAAAAAAAAAAAAAAGGTAAAAATTTAGGACAAAAATAAAGAAGTATCACTAAAGTGTATTGGTAAGCACCCAATGGTCTTCAGATAAGCAGAGCAAATTCATTACACTAATCATACTAACTTATAAGGCTGTATTCACCTAATGAGAAGGACCCAAACTATGGATACTATTTCAGAGGAAAAAAATGTGTCTAATAAGTTTGTGTGTTTATTACATGCACTCATATATTCATTCCTCAAACTGCTCCTCTTAGTATATTAATACTTTATGAATATCCCATTTTCCCCATTTATAGGGGTAAAGTTAAACATTTATTTAGCATATGAAGTACAGAACACATCTGGACTAGAAAAAGAGGGTTAAATCAATTTAAAATGAATAGTAAAACACTATATATTACTCTCTTTAGGAAAGCACAGCAGAATGCAATATTGGAATTACAGCCTATTTCAATCACAAAAATGTGTCAAGTCTAAATGCGATTATTTAACATTAGGAGAAGACAGCCTTCAGCAATGACTTTCTCCAAAAAGCTCAAGATAAAAATAAATCCCACAAAATAAATGAAAATTTATATTCAAATGATTAAAATAAAAGAATTTCGATCCCTCTGATTTGTATCAAAATTTGAATAAGAAAATAGATTAAAAACAGTTAAAATAAACTGAATGAGTCCAACTAAACATTAAAAATAAAATTGGTACATCAATAAAAAACAATTTAAATGCTAATAACCAGTGAATGAAAAGTCCAGATGTATTTGAAATGCTATACATAAAACTTCCCAGTGTACTTTTCTTCAAAATTATTTAATATAACAAATATGTTACACTTCATTCAAAAATATACATATAACACCATTTAATAAATATCATAAATGTGTTAACCTGTTGAAGAATTTCTGGATGCTGTTTCAAAACTCTAAGACAAGTTTCTTCCTCGTGCTGTTCAGGACCACTAGTCCTCTTTTTTCGACCAACCTTTGATACTTTTTTAAATATGTACGTAACTAGATGATCTAAAGCAGCACAACAACCTGCACACACCATTGTATCTAAAAGTAAGATCACAACACATTGAAAAAAATAAAATGCCTCAATTTTTCTATTCTAAAAAAAAGCAATATACAGCTACAGGACTTATAACAGTATAAAACTAGACTACAAGACATTTTTACAGAAGAAAAAAAAATAAGGTTTGTAGTGATATAAAGAGTTACATAAATATCTAAAAAATTTAAAACATTATCTATAAATTCAAAAGAACCCAGCACCAACAGTAAGACAGTTGTGATCAAGCAAGATAGGCAAGTTTTATAAGACTGATGTAATGAGTGAAGCGACAGTGGATTTAAAGTTCATATTTAAATGTAGCATTATCAGCAACAACAAATTAAAGCATAAGGAAAATTAATTTCAATTTTTGAAAAAAACCTGAATGAAATTAAATGAATACTATTCAAGTGTTTTCGCATTATGAAACTTAATGTTACCATGAGAGAAATACAAAGTGGGAGCATCATTAAAAAACTGTTAGTGCATCTGAATACTAATTTCCAATAACATTGTTGAGTTTATTATTAAAAAAAAAGCTGAAGGAAATAAAACATCAAAGGAAACAAGTCACAATAATACAGCTCTAAAATGAACTGAAACGAGGATTGAAAATTTTTAATAGAATTTTTGAAAAACTTTGACAGATTTGAATGCAAAAATAAATAGCTCTCTAATCAAAAGACATTAACAAACTTTTACAAAGACAGTAAGAAAAAGGAAATCTTAATGAAATTCATTTGAAAGATTTTGAGTCCAAAAGAAAGTTATGAATCCCAGGAAACAGAATGAAGATTTCTCAACAATTGTACTGAAAAATATTGAACACATTTACGGATGATTGATGGCATATAATACAGTCTGATGATATAAATTTTAAGTTAACTTGGTTTAAAACTATATTAACAATAAATAACGTATCATGGACTGTTTATAGCACTTTTCATTAACATGCACAACACAAGGACTATTGGAATTGGGTCTAACTTTTAATTTTGGTCAAGTGACGACACCTGAGCTGGAACGCCTCTCTTCAAACTTCCACATCATGCCAACAGGAGGGCTTGGATCCTCAACAGATATAACAAGCATCAACTCCATAACTCATCAGGAAATAACACCGGCTACAAGTTAGTGATCATAACCACTAGGCTACTGCAATTGATGTATTAACTCACTATAAAAACCTAAAGCATCATTAAATATACCTGATTCTTTTAATGCCTACAGAGTTCTGTATTTGAAGAAATGACATCACTTTCAATGATGCTTTGTACAAAACAAAGCAATGCTCTTAACCACAAATTTGCAAAAATTATATTGTAATTAAAAAAGTTTAATAAATCTTTTAAAGAGATCTACACAGATTAAACAAATGCTATTGAAATCACATGCAAAATTTATTAAGCAATTCAAAGAACAATATCTTGAGACATGTTCTAAGGAAACCTGAAATGGACTTTGCAACAGGAATGAAAAAATATTATCACATTAGAAGCACATTAATGAAAATGACCATTGTCAGTTTAAAAACCATCCATGATCCATATGATCGGACATTACATTAGTACACTGACATTTTTATAAGGTACTCAATACATTCAACTACAGCTACATATATGCATACACAAAAATAAAAGAATAAAACTAAAATTTTAGAATTTTAAGATCATGGATGAAAAAAAAAAGACATCATAACATTCCCTTTCCAGAGTTGTATCATGTAGAGAAGCATCCCATAGGTTAATTAAATTATAAACATTTAAAATACACACTGTGCTAATCAAATAATGAAATAAGAAAAAAATTATAAAAAATACCACATCTTAAGAAATTGGATGTAATCCAGTTAAAAATTATGTCAGCTATTGAGAAAAACTTTCAATGTTACAATGTTGATGATAATAAATTAGTCAGGTGCAAATAATAAATTGACCATATCTTTTAGATATTACAAAATTTGAATAAAATTAACAAAAAAAGTGTTTAAAAAATAGATAAAAATTAGCAAACGATTAAAAAAATAGATAAAAATTATTAAGACATATTACAAAAGTACAGAACTGAGGGCTTGAAGGGAATTTTAATAAGATTATATTTATGTTTTAGCAAAGTTAAGAAACTTTAGATCTATAATTATAGCAGCTTTTTCAATTTTTTCAGGAACTAGATTCTATTGAATTATATGCCCAGAACAAACTATTATTATTCCTCCCTACATAAACTTTTTTATCATAACATTATTTTCTGAATTAATAATAGGAATATGCTTAATATAAATATATATATCTAACATATTTCTTAAATTAGGAGAATGCTCCATCTCTCTTTATGATTTAATCATTTTCTTCTTGCCTTATCACCATCCTCTATTTCGAATAAGATAAACCACTTTCTTAAAATGAGAAACAATGACAAGGATATTATGGCCCATTATCCTCTTATAACTCATTTAATTCCCTTACCTATTTTTTAGAAAAAATTACTTCCCAAATAATATTATCAAATCATTATAATTATTAAAATCCCCAAGTTTAATATTTTTGGACAAAAGCTCTTGGCCCTTTCAAAGTCACAAATAAAAAAAATAATAAAGCTAAATTTTACTCAATGCATGGCTTTACACAATATCAAAAGCCCCTTAAAGTTTTAAAAATCCAAATATATGCAATGAAATATGTAATGCGATTTTGTTTGAACATAAAATGAAGACAAAAGTTAGGAGACATACTGATATTTCATAACTAAGAGAGAGCTGTGTTTTTCTCTTTAAAAACAAGAAAATATGTGGTTAAATCATTATCAACCTGAAATAATTAAACTAGAAATAACTGAATAAAATAAGAGAAGACACACGAATTTTTTTTTATCAAGGGGTTTACTCCTTTTCATTAAGATTTAGTCTCCTCCCACACCCCCTTTCAGAAAAACAAAACTGAAAAATAAAACAAAAAAGTAAACCATGTCAAAAGACACACGAGTGAGGACCAACCAAATAAAAGGACAAAAAGATAAAAAGGTGAGATCCAATACATTAATAAGATTATTACAAGACATAATGGATTTGAACTTGCAATGGGACTAAATTTAAAATATTTGCTGTATGTGTGTGAGTTAAGTATCAAAACTTACATGAGGAATTTAAAAATTATTTGAGTGTGTGAACGACAATTAAATTTGTCAGTTACAAAATTCTTATTTCAAATCTTAACAAAGTTTTGCAGTAAAAGTCTAGAATTACAAATTAGAATATTAAAAAAGAAATGCAAATTTCATTAGTCAATGAAACATCAAGCCAACACATTAAGCTTAATATTTTTAAAAAAAATTCACTGAATTCATGCAACTCGTTTATGTAAATCCTAGCATGAATGAATCTGTATTACTAGGGCAAAATTAAAATACAAGTTTTTTCAGAAAGCAAATTTAATTCTAAATTACATTCAAATCATTTAAGATGATCTTTTCAACCATATCATAGAGATATGATTCAAAATTTATCATTTTCAAATTTATTACAAGTAAAATATAACCCAAAAATTATCATTCTAAAACACATTTCACTAGAAAGTTTTAAACATTTAATATCAAATATTTAATCTGTACCAATCAATGAATCAAAAATGTTTGCTTTTTAAAATGTTGTATTTTGTAACACATCGATCAATAACTCCCGAGACTAACCCAGAGATGGTGCTCGTAGTAAACCAGTAACCAGGTCTTTGTAGAGTACTAACCTTTGCTTGAAACGTGTCAAAATTTTAAGTCGATCGGACCAGGAAAAAGGTTTTTTGAAGTGAAGTGAAAAAGGTTTTTTCCAAGTGGGTGCCGCGATTGCTTTCGTTGGAACAAAAACAGCAACGAGTCGATGATTCAGAAAGCTGTTTATCGCTATTTACTCGCAACAAAAAAGATTTCTTGCAACAAAAAAAAGGAAAAGGAAAAAGAAACATTTTTTGGGGGGGAAGAAAAAAAAAGATTAGGAAAAGCGTTGGAACGATTGTATCACCCTAAAAGGTGATTAACAAAAGACGTTATGTTGATGAATAAAAAAAATTTTGCAAAAAAAATGTTGTTTTCAATGTTAGACTCGGGAGTTATTGATCAATGTGTTATCTACAGCATACAAAAACTTTGCATTCATAAATTCCCCAAATATACCTTCCCTTTTCAAAGTATTTTTAAATTTACAAACCAATTTACATATAAAAGATATTCAAAACATTTTTCTTTAAAAATTGTAAAGTCAGATTCTTTGTACCAAAAACAAAAAAAAATCCAGGATAATAGAATAAAATTGATGCTGCTGTACTTCTAAATGAAAATATTGTGCACTAATTATGGGTTTACATTTACAAAGAATATGAATTTTAACATTTAACTTCATACTTAAAAAGTAAAGCAAAAATACTGTACTCTTAAGCAATAATTACTATTCATGAATTAACTTTACTTTTTATAATTAATTTTTTAATAATATTTATATATAAATATTTAAAAACTAGATCTTTGATAATTTTTGCCAATATCTAAAAATACAAATGGAAAAAAAAACGTAAAAATTTCATTATTACCATCAATCTCAGAGTACTATTTAAAGAAAATGCTCCATGGAAAAATATAAAAATAATTAAAAATTCATATATGCATAACATAATTATGAATCAAAGTTTTGCTACGAGGGTGGTTCAAAAAGTACTAGCATTTGAAGACAGATGACATCATTAAAGTAAATTGTTGTTATCATTAGGTGCTACCATCGTTAAATGGAGCTGAAACATATTTTCACACTGATTCAAAAGTTACATTTGATTTGGTAGTCATTTGCTACCTAATCAAAATTTGATTGCTGCCTTCATCAAATAAGTGACAACTCGATGCAAAATGTTGTCAACATTGGTGTGAAACCTGGTTTCATTATACACCAGAAATCAAGCAAAAATCAAAACTTTGGGTTGCTTTCGATGAATATTTTCCATAAAAGGCAAAGATGGTCTCATTGGCTGGAAAAGTCACCAAGAAATTATGAGGTGTGGAGGCATCTTAATCCCAAGTACAAGTAACTGAGACTTAGATGTCTTATGAGTCATGATGTTTACAAAAAACAAACCATTTTCGATGCTACAAGCACCATCTCTTGGAATTTCTAAGGACTTATTGAACGACTCTCGTGCAACTTACTTTTAAAAAATGGTTTAAATATTTGTATATAAATATTTTACATATTATCATACCTGGTGATGATAAGCCTTCAGAAATTGATGACAAAATGTACAAAAACAGTTGTGGTTCTAAGCTGCTTAAAAAATTCATGTGATCTTGTGCAAGACATTCCAGTAACACATAATATGTTTGACTCAATTTTGGGTAGTGCTAAAAAAGAATTTAACCAGAAAAACTTAAATAAAAAAAAAAACCTAATATGATATTTTAGAAACTAAGAACTAATGAAAACATTCTGAATATATTATTTCGCCTTAAAACATCATGAATTTGTTATAAGAGAATCTCATAAACATGATATTGCAATAAAGATTTATGCTTTCTTTAAAGAAAGATTCAAACATTTTACAGAAGTAAACAAATATAATACTACACTATATTATAGCAAAATAATGTCAACTGTTTAAATATTAAAAATTTAGTTCGGAAAATAAATGAATGTTATATTTATATAAGAAATGCAGTATAATGATAAATATGTTATACTTAAATAAATACTAGAAATATTGGTATGAAGAAGCATGTGCAAAGTATGCAGTAATGTCACCTTCACACATATTCCATTACAACCAACAGGATTACAAATGAATAAACCAGTTACTCGTCCCTTGCCAGCTGCAAGAAAATTAATAAAATTACAATGATTTATGTGATTTTCAAAGCAGTTTCATAGCTGGTGTTTGTGAGATGAACCCTAGAGTTTCACAAGAAAAAAATTAAATTCAAATTTTTATTGCCACCCAATGCAAGGAGGATACAAGAACTCAGGCAAAACCCATAACTAATCAACACCAGAGTTATGGTAAGATATTGGGTTGGTGCAGAGCATTTCTCACTTAAGTCATCACAATGCAGCCATGTAACACTCTAGCATTTAACATCAGAATCCTACACTGGAGTTTCAACAAAACATCAGTATACAATCTATACAAAATACCCCATGGAATATGAGCTTTAAGAGTCAAAAGGTCAAGTTATGCCCCATAAATAACTATATGACACAGAGATAGGCAATATGTTTGAATTAACATCACATTAGGAACAGAACAAAGGCAGGTTAAGGTCAAGATTAACGACAAGTAACAAAGATGATACCTGAGCTGGACCTCTTATCAACACATCTACATCATATCAAATTGAGAACTTTTAACCCCAAAAGTTTTTAAAGATTTCAGTTTTACTACACATTAGTCTTCAGAAGTTCCAAGATCTGAACCCTAAGGATCTTCAATTCTCTATTGATAGGGGAATTCATATAAATAAACATTAAAAAGGTTGGACAAAATTCAAAATTTAATCCCCCTAATCAAATTTACACCTGTTTCTGTACCAACAAGGCTACTCTCCCAGCAATAATACTAGACATTTGATGAATAGAAAAAGTAATGTGATTTCATGAATCATGTTTCTCACTATATTGGGACATGGAAATATTCATGTATGATGCGATTTAAATGAACCACAGATTCTTCCTTTGAAAAGAGAACAGTATTAGCAGATTCGAAAATATTATGTTTGCTTAGTAGTAAATTACTGAAGCCTCAAGTAAGAGTATGCCAACAAATGTCTGTGACTGGCCCACATGTATGCATCCTTTCTGCTGAGGTACACACCCACATTTCATGTCCCATAAACATGTTGATGGATTCAGACTATTTCAAAAGGGCCTGTACCAACCTCTACACAAATGTTGGGACACCAATTTAGGTTCCAGAGCATTCATTAGAGTCTAGAGTTTTGCCATTCCCACCTCATGTGATAGAACATCCTGGATTGACCTGCAACAAATTATGGAACAGACTAATTCAAAATTTGGAATACAACCAAATTGTGAAATGCTCAGCAGGATGTACAGTGAGCATTATCTACATCACATATCCAGAAGCTCATATGGAACCAATTCCTACTGTATTTCTACAGTGCTATGCTCCAGTAAAGAAGTGACATATCATTATTAGATTTATTTACCAGTTTTTCTGGTACTTCAATATACATATTGTTTTGGGGACAAGAAATCATAAATAGCAATACACAATAAGAACAATTTTTGGTAGCTTCAAATCTTATCACTTGAGTTATATTATGTTACAAAATAACAATCCAAGTTAATCTAGCTAATAAAATAAGAAATAAATATATTAAAACAACACAGTTTATACCTGACAAATTAACTCAATTATCTCATTATTTCTATACCACTCTCACTATATATGAAAACATTATGCATTTTTATATTCAAAAAAGTACTGAAAATAGTTCCAGACCTCACTAAGAGGAATCAAATTACATTATTTGAACTCAAACATCTATCTTTTGTTTGAGTGAAAAATTTATTGTAATAAATTTTGAAGGGAAACATTATTTGAACTCAAACATCTATCTTTTGTTTGAGTGAAAAATTTATTGTAATAAATTTTGAAGGGAATTAAAAATTTTGAATTAAACAATATAAAAATATAATACTTCTATACCATTCCTTCTTCAAAATTACTTACTGTCGGCGAAAATAAAAAATAAGTTGGGACTCTCCCAAGAGAATACCTTAAATACCATTTATTTTTAAAAAATTAGAATAAACATCATTCTCTCCCTTTAACACTACATCGTTTATACCATATAAAAATCTGTTCACGTGTCATCAGGCCACATCCACACTGAACATTTTCAAAATAGCCATAAATAATGTATTAAATATATAGGGGGAAATCTACATGTTTTAAGTACAAGATCCCTTCATTTTTATAAAACAAATAGCAAATTATAACAACAATTTTAACAACAAGTTATCAAATTCATTATTTAAAAACCATATTTGTCTCATTTAGTTGTTAATAAATTTATTTCGGCAACAATGGTATAACTTTTGAAATTCATTCTTATTTTTGTTTCTTCTATCATTCTATCTGAAAGAATCTTAGAGAAGATTAACATTTTGAAATTAAATGTTACAGACTATGTCTTTCAATATTGATTCCTATGTATATATGTTCGAATTCATGAAAAATATATAGCATTTTTTTTTATATAAAATGATACTTACTAACATATCAGATTGGGGAACTGATAATAGCATCTTAACAAAAGTATTTAGAGCATCATCCAATGCAACATCACCATACCATCGAAAAACACCAAAATTTACATATCCTCCACAAAGAGCAGATTTCAGCATAGAGAAACAAACTGATATACCTTTCAATGTAATCAAGTTAAGGTTTTTAAAAAAGTAAAATATTTCGTTAGAAAAGAATTATCACTCAATTGAATATATATACATCTTATCTCTACATTATCTAAATATTTACAGCTAGAAATCACATATAACACAAGATCAGATTTAGCAACTCATATTATTTTCTTTTTATACTCCAGAACAGGAGGGAGAGGGCAACACATGGCACAGTGAACTTCTTACAGAAATAGGGTGAGGACTTTCTAAAAATTTAGAAATCTGAAAAATAATAATGTTGTCTTCAGGAACTTTGTCAAAATCTATAAAAACTCTTTTCATATGCTACCGAATCAATCGTCCCAGAGAACAACACTGTCCAATATCAGTGCAACAATGCGTTAGACAGCATGGTCAGGGGAGAAGATCAACTGTTGTAGTTGATCTTGTCCAGTGACCATACTGGCAAAACGTCTGGCGCAATATGCAAGAGCAACCTGTTTCCAAGATTCAGTTGATTTAAACAGCTGAGTAAGACTTAAAGCTTTTTTAAAACTTTTGCAAATTCTGATGAAGTTCATATTAAAATTTCTATTTTTACCATGACCATGACATGAAAAAGAAAATAAAAGTATATTGCAATTTGTGATTATAAAACAGTATGGGAAATGCAATTTTTGTTTACTAAGTAAAATACTTCCAAACCTTTTTGATGTGGATTAGTTTTAGTTTTTATTAACGTCGCACTAGAAGCAACACGAGGGCTATTGGCGAGGGCCTTGTCATTTTGAACCATGGTCAAGTGACGAGGACGACACCTGAGCTGGCACCCTCTCCTCCTAACATCCACACCACACCACAGGGAGGACTTTGGGCCTCGAACCGATTTAATGTGCATCAGCCCCTATTACACAGTGGGTCTTTGGCAGCCAAGGATTTTTTTGATGTGGAAGTTGTGTAGCAACACCAAATTTTTTTTATCTGGACCAATATTTCAAACAATTGCATACAACAGCAAATATCCTGTCAGTTCATTATTGTGAACAGATATTGTAGTCTTCCCAGAACTACTCCTACTTAAATTAATTTCATGACATTTGATTATGACATATGACTTTTAAAGAAAAAATTCATTAAACATTTCAGAATAGCAGAAACATAAGATTAGGTACAGTATATAAATTAATTACTTAAAAATATTTGCAAGATTTTATAAAGGATATTTCATCTTATATATTTGATCCTTTTGTATATTGGTCATTGTTAGCAAGCGTGTACCTATAAAAAAAGAAAATGATTTAATTATGGCTCACTTTTATAAAAAGTTAACAACATATGCCAATGTTCAGATATAAGAAAAATATCCACAGTCTAAAATACATGAATATATAGTAATGTGTACATTAACAATCATTAAAATGTATAATAATTAATCAAATGCATAATGCATCACTGCACATTTCACAAACAAGTCAAGATTCAGCATGGACACTAATTCTTCCCATGCCTGTATCTGGAAAAATCATGGGACATGACACCATCCCTCCCTTTTCAGGGTAAAAGATTATTACAGTGGTAGAAGTGAAATGTTTTGGGTAACATTATGTTGATAAGGCCGCGCAACTCTACATTTGTTTGACAAAGGCTTCCTAACGTTATGTATAAAGTAGATCTTAAAGCTCTATGTTTAACATTACAGGAGTGCAATTAATCCTGGGTTTCTGTTAATGGAAAATCAACACTCGTCCACATAGAGGTCAAATGGTCAAAGATTACCTGGAAAAAGAGGATATTCACTGTATAATTTGAACAGCCAGATGTCCTGACCTTAACTCTACAGGGCATGTCTCGGACACTCTTGAGAGAGCAACTGCATTTTGCCACTCCCCTCCATGAACCATCCTAGAGCAAGAAAACTGCATTGCTGCAGTAGTGGGATCAACCACTATCGGGACTCCTCAATTGCCTTCTGTCCAGTATACAGTCATGATAAACACCAGTTTGGCAGTGAGATGGGGCTGTACTCCATATTACACACATTTTCAATTTGATATCACAATGTGGATTTTGGACATCCATACAAAATGAGCTTTACTAATAATCACCCTTACATTAATGACTTTTGAATGACATGTTTCTTCCTCTGTTATAAATTTATTTACATACCAAATTTCATTAAAATAGGTCCATAAGTTTTTTTTTTTCAAAAATTCAACATCATGTACAAATTCTCTTAATTTTGCACAGGTATGCATTTCTGTGTATGTCAATTTCAAACAACATTTCATATTTAAAGACTAAGTGCAAAAATACTGTGAATTGTTCAACTTTCATAAAATAAGAATTAAAAATTATCTAACAGATACAAAAAATTAGCAAATTACATATCTATAGAATACACAAAGTATGTCCCAAAAGTAATGAGAAATTTTTTTAAAAAAATTATTTAACTGGATATACAATGAAATATACCTAACACATCAATCAATAACTCCCGAGACTAACATTGAAAACAACATTTTTTTTGCAAAATTTTTTTTTTATTCATCAACATAACACCTTTTGTTAATCACCTTTTAGGGTGATACAATCGTTCCAACGCTTTTCCAAATCTTTTTTTTTTTTTTTTTTTCCCCGCAAGAAATCTTTTTTGTTGCGAGTAAATAGCGATAAACAGCTTTCTGAATCATCCACTTGTTGCTGTTTTTGTTCCATCGAAAGCAATCGCGGCACCCACTTGGAAAAAACCTTTTTCATGCTCAATTTTTCATGAAGGATAGTAAATACACTTCCATATGATATCTGTGTCATCTCAGCAATCTCACGGAGCTTCACTTTACGATCTTTCATTATAATTTTTGTCACTTCACTCACATTTTCCGGTGTAACGCCTTACACAGGTCTACCCGAGCGTTCCGCGTCATTTGTGTCGGTACGACCACGTTTAAACTCGGCAAACCACCGACAAATTGTTGCTTTTGATGGACAAGAGTCCGGGTAACATTTTTCAATCCATTGTTTCGCTTGCACGGTGTTTTTACCCATTAAAAAACAATGTTTTATCAGAACACGACACTCGGTTTTTTCCATTTTTTAAACAAACTACAAAACGACTTTACTCCAACCTCGATAACTCAGCTGTTTCTGGTCCGATCGACTTAAAATTTTGACATGTTTCAAGCAAAGGTTAGTACTCTAGAAAGACCTGGTTACTGGTTTACTACGAGAGCCATCTCTGGGTTAGTCTCGGGAGTTATTGATTGATGTGTTAATATTCTTTGAAGTATGAACCTCGAGCATTAATACAACATGTCCAGTGACACTGCCATTGTTTGTAGCACTATGCACTCATTTTGTGAGATGCTTCTTTGTGGTCACATTGAGCAATTTTTACTGTGCCGAAATGGTGTCCTTTTAACTCAATCCAAAATTTAGAGAATAAAATGAAGTAACAGGGTCTTAGTCTGGATTGCAAGGAGAATGGGAAAGCCAAAGAATGTTTACAAGATAGGTACTCAGTCACCACCAATGCCATGTAGAACCTAGGTTTGTTATGGTGGATGAAGTTGCAGAAGTTGTGAATTAATTGTCCACCCAGATGAACACAGGAGAGTTTTCACTAGTGATTTACACTCATCCTTTTTTTTTTTTTTTGTCGAGGCAAGTTTGAGTGTACTACTCCACCTTCTGTTTAGTCTTAGGATCATACTGAAACACCTAACTTTTGTCCCTAGTTATGACACTTTTCAAGAAGCTTGGGTCCTTTGCGACACAATCCAACATTTCTTGAGAAATCACTACACAGATGTCTTCATGGTCAGGGGTCAAAACTTGAGGCACCAGTTTCAATAAAAGTTTACATAATTTCAATTCATCAGTAAGAATGCAGTGGGTAACTGTTTTAGGCAGTTCTACAATATACCCGATTAAATATGCACTTAAAAAGCAGTCTGAGTTGAGAACATTCCTAACGATGTCAATGGTTATCCATTGTACAGAACATTTTCCAAGTTCTGTCAGCCATTCTTAAATGCATGGTGCCACTGGTAGATCTGGCATTATGATAAACCTTTGTATTCATAAGTTTTTTAACATTACCATAGATTTACTACCAAATTTACAGTTTAACACAAAACTTTATTGCATACCATTGTTCAATACTTTGCTGCATCATGAGCATGATGATTTGTTCATACACTGATTCTCTATAAAGACCACTGCATATGCCCATGTTAATCAGACCACCTGCTGAACATTGGAATACGTAACTGAAACTTCAATTCATTTGCAACCACTAGCTGTTTCCTTTGACATTGAGCCAGAAATGTTCAACAAAATTATTTGCATTACTTTTGAGACAAACCTTGTGTTTAAAGAATAAAAATAAATATATTTAACATTTGAAGTTTTAAGTATAATTATAAATTACTACACAAATGTCCACTTCATAAAAAATAAGACTCCAATAACTTTAAGTTTTAATGGGAAAACTTCTTTCTTTCTAATGGGAAAGCTAAAAAAGCTTTCTAATGGGAAAACATTAAATTAGGGACATGAGAATCTTTTTCACTAAAGATGCTTATTAACATGTGGAAATGTGCATCAAAAAAGACTTTTTGACATAAACTTCATCAAATATACAATCAATTTTCCTTTTATTAACTTGTTTAAAAAAATTCACTACTGAAAACATGAAAAATTTTAATTTTTGACATTAATTACCAGATGTTACAACAAATTGGAAATTTTCAATTTGGAGCTTTTTTTTTTTTCTCCCCACACATAAGATTTTTGTTTTATATAATTTAATACACATATTGTCCAAAATCAGTAAAATGTGAAGCTTACCCAAAATGAAAATATTACTTAAATGTAAAAATTATCTTTATTCAAAAGGTAAACAGATCTCTCGGATATTATTAATCAAGTTTATAAAAAAGATACAAGCAAATATACAATAACAGTTCAACATCTTGAAAGAATTCAAACAGGAATAACCTTAGCCCAATGTGTTGAAATAACTTTAATGACTAATCAACATTATCAGAACAATATTTGCATATCTTGAAGCTTTCTTAGCTAAATTACATGTATTGATACTTTTGAGATCATAATCAATGTTCAACATACAATAAATTTACATTTTAAAACATGTTTTGCATATCAATATCCCCATAAAAAGTTTCATCCATATTTCGAACAGTTTTAGATATTACAGAAAATGATTCCATTCATAACACTTTTTAAGAGCAAGAAAAAATAAAAATATACTTTATATAGATTTATATTATGACCTTTTAAAATTAAACCGTATCAATCAATCAACATGTATAAGCTAATTAATTAGTTCAAGAAACATAACATACCATAATTTACAATAACTTTACTAGCCTCTCGAAAAAGTAAAACACCATTTGGAGATGACACATCAAACTGTAGTCTTTGAGATCTATTAACAACTAATTCTGCAAAAAGTTTTAATATTGGTGTAGTAACAGTAGGATCATGATACCACATTTCTATTGCTCGGTGTAATATAGGTGTATATGTTGGATAGCTAAAAGCGAGTTAAAGATTTATTCTTCAAACCATATCATAACAATTTTCAAACAGAAAAATAAAAATAAAACACATTTTGAGGCAATATAGGAAAAGTAAAAATCCTTATTACTAAACACAAATTACACAAAGTAATACAATTTCAAAAGTTTTTCATGAGTCAAAATTTTGAAGAGGCAAATATTCCTTATAAGTAATTTGACATTTTTAATCAGCAACTTCAGAGAGCAATAAAATAAAAAAAAAACTGATTTATATTCTGACAAAAAATAAATATTAAATCTTTAAAATTAACATGAAAGCCTTTTAATTTTTTTTAAAACTTTCATTACAGCAGTGTAAAATGTAAAAGCCATGTAATAAAGAAAAATACTTGAAAAACCTTTAGATAATAATATTATAGAACATATCATAGTGAGATAAAAATCCAAATAAATTTTATTATTTCACAAAAAAAGAGCAATTTAACATTATGAAAGTATATCAAATCCATATTCTGAAGCACCTAACAGCATTTCAGAATATGTGATTTGTCAGAATCATAACTATCGAATAATGAAATTCTTGCCCGCTCCCCCATCTGTAACTTTCAAAATTACAACTTTCTTTTGCTTTTAAAAATCCCACACCAAAGATAGTGCTTTTAGTGAAACTCATGCTATAGTAATTGTTCTTTTTCAATTAAGCTTTAAAGTTTATCCAGATTTACTGAAAATAATTAATATAAAAAACTAAATAACAGCATGTGATATAAAGGTGAATTATCATTTAAACTAGATTTTGAAGCACATCTATAAATGGGTCACTCATAACTTTCGAAATTCTTTTTGCAATTTTAGACAAAATTGGTATCAATGTAACAGTTCAAAAAGGAACTAAATTATGAAGTTAAGGGATTGACATAGAAAAATTGTTTTCTGAGTTAATTAGCTATCAATTGTATAAAAAAATAGTTTCTTTAATCCTTTTTCTAAATTTAATTAAATTCCAATCATCATTCCCAGAAATATTAGGGAAAAGCAGTCATGGGGTCATAAACTAAATTATTTCTGCTTGAATACTCTTAATATTTCTCCTAATTCTTAACATTTGAATTATGAGTAGACAAATAATTAAGATTTGCACGATTTGCAAATGTAGAAAGCTATATTGCAAGAAATTTTGGATTTATATTTTATATGGCATGAAAAATCCAAATATGAAAAAATATTTTTTTTTTATTGATTATGAGAGCTATTTTTTTTCCAAGGTTCAATCTGTTGCAAAATAAAAATAAAAAAAAAAACCACAGATACAACTTCAAATTACTTCTCTACATAGTTGCAGCTCCAATTGAGACATTTGTCACAGTGTGGTAACAACTTTCCAATTCTCTCATCATAGAAAACAACCACCTGTTCCTTCTGCCAATTCTTTATGCTGGTCTGCAACTTGTCAGAATCAAATTTCTGCCACCCTAGCCAGAGTTTTATATGAGCAAAGAGATGGAAATCAAAGGGAGCCCTGTCCAAACTGTATGGTGGGTCATCACACATGTCCAACTGAAAATGCAGCAGGAGCATCTTTGTTGCAGCTGCAGAGTGCAACAGCACATTATCGTGAAGAAGGCCAATGTGTGAAGAACAACATTCCTCTGTGCTAGTTCAGAATTGCCCTTTGTAGATGTTCAAAATTAATGTTGTAGGAGGCTGCAATGATGGTTATACCACAATCAATAATTCCACCAAGAGAGCACCATTTTTATCCCAAAATACAGTAGCCATACACTTTCAGATGGAGAAGGTTCACTCAAACTTCTTTGGTTCACTTGGAAAATGAGAACTTTTTAGAGTGCTCTTTTGTTTCTTCAGTTTTGAAATGGACCATGTCCGATTCCTTGCAATGATTTTGTGTAAAAATTTCCTCTTTCATCACGGTAGCGCTGGAGAAACATTAAGGCCATTCCCATTCACAGTGTTTCGTAATGGCCAGACATTTTCAGAACTCATCATAAAAACAGTTTGTAGGACTGGAGTCTCTCACTTAAAATAGTTCAGCGAACTGACTGTGAAATTTCAGGAAATGAATGGCTCAACACAAAAATTTAAAACCGGCAATTTTCTTGAATTGCCTGATCCATTGGTTGAACAAGACTATTGGTTGACACTCACTTCTTTCCCTCCCTGCCGGCACCATGAACATCTGTATGTTCTTCAAAGTTCCTTTACCATTGCCGCACTTTGCTGTCACCCATGAGAGAAAGTTCCATTCATTCATGAATTTTAGCAGCACAGTACCCCTCAACATGCAGAAATCAAATGACAGCCTGCACTTCATACTCTCCTTTGTTCAAGGCATACTTATATGCTCACTGCATGATCAAAACTGCCAATTGCAACTTGATGCAATCAACAGGCATTCTAGAGACATTGCAGAACATATCTGCACATAGCGTCTTCAGAGACCCACAAAAGTTTTCATTTTCCGATTGATCATACCTTGAAATAAAATAACCCTTGTATTAACTTTGTGCTTAGAAACAACATGAGTGCTATTGGTAATGAATATCATGATTGAGGTTCAAAATCAAGTAACAAGGACGTCTCGAGAGTTGGCATCTCCCTCTCCCAACTTCCACAAACTTGGGAGGACTTGGAGCCTCGACAGATTTAATGTACATCAGCCCCACTACATGGCAAATCCTTTGTGGTAGCAGTACTAGAACCCACAACTTTAAGAAAACAACATTGACTGAGTGCTCGGGAGTATGACCATTCAACTGCTGCAGTCACCCAAATATATAAAAATTTTGATACATTATAAGTCCCCTTCTTGTGACCATATTTTATAGTTAATATATTTCAAAACATTAATATTTTTATGACTTAAAGTAGGTAAAAAATTATCAATAATTTAGTTCAAAAAGTTTTAAGAATTGTTAATAAAGAAATTTGTATCACATTTTTTGAGACAATGATTTAACAATAAGCGACTCATTATTTAAGCCTTATAATTCAAGTAGAATTTTACAAAGTTTGAAATTTAGGCTTTTTTTTTTACAATCAGAAATCATATGTGGAAAACAAAGAATTTCATAGGAAAAAATATCTTCTTTAAAAGTTGATGAACAATGTCAATTAAGTTAGTGAATTAATCCATTTACATCATAATTTGAGCTGCGAGATGTGACAAGAATTGTGAAAGCTATTAAGGGAGACTATTAAGGTCTTTTTTATACGATAATTGCACAAGTTTAGAAAATAACTAATTCAATGCATGAATAGATCACTAACAAACATTGTGTAAATGCTTCAATTAGGAAAAAAGGATAAAAACTATTTCTATAGACAGTAAAATAGTTACAAACTCAGAAAATGTGAAAAAAAGGCAAGAGAGCACATGCATTCCCAATAATATTTTATGTAAATGAATTTTGTCCTTAATCAGTATGATACTGATAATGTTTTTAAAAAAAGCAGGGAACGTTTTCAAATGATGAATATTCTTATTACAGTTTTACATGGAATACACATACTAAGAAAAAAAAAACTTGCATCAGTAGTTCTCATTTATTAAATTTAGAATATGGGAATGGGACTACTAGTTGTTATTTGAAATGTTGTTAATTAAAGCAACTAAGACATCAGAAATGAAAATTTGAGTTTGATAGGAAAGCATTTCAGCCCACATCCTTGGTGACAGAAATATTTGTTCGAAATTCATTGCCATATGTGACAATCCTCACTTTTCTGTTTAGACATGAGTGTCATATATATGGCAAACCTAAACTTTTTATTTTTCTATTACTAGTTAAAGGCTCGTCATCCGTTTGGGGAGACAATGCAAGCAGTTTTTTTAGCCAATCAGAGAGGAAGGGGTGCACTTACATCTGAAATAGATTTGAAATTGTTGCCTGTTATTTGTTAATTGTGTATGATAATAATAATAAAAAGAAACTTAGATGTCCTTCAGTAATTTGTGGAAATAGATGCATCTAAATTTGTGAAAACAATGATTAAAAACTAAAAACATTCATCAGATCCACAATTTCAAATTGCTTATTTGGCGATTTTGAAAGTCATGCCAAAGGTGTGGAGTGAACTGCACTTGGACCTTGAGTTTAAAACTTACAACATATTGCATTGAGAAAGTCAAAAATTACAAAAAAAAAATATTAGTCCTAACCAATATAATCAACCAAGATTTATACATAACTTTTTTAGAGCAATATTTATGAAGGGAAAAATTTGTCAATATATCATAAAATAATGTAGATTCCAGAAAAGACACACTTACAGAACAAAACATCACTATGCAAAAACAAAACTAAAAATTTGATTTAAAAATGACAAACATCAACTAAACAAAAAGGATACATCCATTCAAACAGCATCATGTAGCTAACTTTTGTATTGAAAGCAAAAGCCAATCCTCGTAAATCCCTTGCAAGACCAATTAATTGTTTCTATTATAAGAAAAGTATATGACTATAAATAAATGAATAACACATCAACTTCATAATAAATATTCACTCATTTCAAGCAGTCAAATAGGAAATCAATCATTTGGAAATACCTACCTGTGAGGTAAAATCACAATCTTAGTGTTACAGTTCATATAGTACCTCACATCCACTCAAAAGACTAAATGCAAATATCATATGCAGCTCAAGTCCATAGTTATTTTTCATTAGAAGTTCTGCATAATTTTATATCTTTACCATGTATTTCCAACATTTAAAGTTATATCAGTTCAAAAGTGATTTGACAAGATTTATTAATACACAAGAAAGTTAGTTTTGCTCTTAATATTATTATTTTAATTATTATTATTTAATATTTAAACAAAGATCATTTCACTGATATCCTACATCATATTAACAATGGTTTTTTAAGTCTCTCAAAGTAACATTGCTTGGTAATTTGAGCTATCACATCAAATAATAAATGTTGGAATTGTAATTTTAGGCAACAAGTAATTTTTCTCATAAGTCAAAATGAGGTCAACCAAAAAAATTTTTTAAAAGAATTTTAAAAAATGCTAAGTTATGAATCATCATAAAACAACCAATCATATAACTTATGAAATTAAATATAACAACCATTTTTAAAGTAAATATTATTTAAAGAATGCAGAACTGCTTGGTCATTCTCACAGCAAAAAAAAAACACACTAGTATCCACAAAAACAGGAAAACTCGGATAATTTGTCAAAATTAATTTAAAATGGACTGAAAGTGAACTTTTCAGCAATAAAAGTTAACCTTAATTTCATCAGATGGTACAAGTACATACATCATCAAAAAAAAAAAACGAAACATCCACAATATTTCGTTCCCACCACGAAACATGGTCAGGAATATTAGTGTTTGAATTTTTTCCTCTAAAGGTAAAGGGACATTAAGTCAACTAAATGGCAACATGGAAAAAAATTTATACAAAAACGTACTAGAAAACTCATCGTATCGCATGCTTTGATAAGCCTAAAAATGGATTTTCAACATGATAGTGATGGGAAAACCCAAGTCATGTTGAACAATTCTTATATTGGAAAAAATTTTAAGTAATAAAATAGTTGTGTTAAATTCCAATCTAATAGATCCTCTGTGGGAAAAGTTACATAAAGCCACCTGGAAATTTGTTTACAAAAATCTCAATGATTCGCAATGATTAAACAATTAATAGAAAGCTATAACTACAGATAGAGAAAACAAAAGACTCAATGCCGAAACAGTTTTGAAAGTAAAATCTTTCTCATAAAATAGTCAGAACTGAAACAATTTACAGTAAATCATATAATTTCGTGAAGAAAAATATTTCCTTATCAAAAGACTTTTGATTTACATTACTTAAATACTAATAAAATATGAATAAGAATTATACGTTATATTATTATTCAATAATATTAGTGACATTAATAATGAGTTTAACAAAATTAATTTCACTAGTTAGTAGAACATATAATTAAAATTAACTTTGTCAAAACACTTTTGAATCATATTGTATAATTATTTAAACATTCAGTTTTTCATGTTCGGTTTATCCCTCATTCAAAATAAATACAATTTTTAAAAATTGTAGATTCCATTATTGTACAGTAACCAGATTCAAAATTGTAAAACATTTAACTTATAAAGGACATTTGTGTGTGTCATTAAGATAAACAATGAAATGGTGACTAGGTAGTTTTCGCTGGCAGTACTGTATTGAATTTATAAACTTTAATAATTGTGCAGTGTACGAAGAATCCAGAACATGTAAAACCAATTTTAACAAAAAAGATAGTTCTTTGTATACATTTAATTTAAGAAAAAGAAAATTAAAGCATGCAGAAAACTAGGTTATTTAACTAAAAAACCATGAAATTTTTAATTTCATAGACTCAAAAACAAAAATATTAAGACAATTTTTTCCCCCCAAGAAAATTAAAAGATATATCTTGATTCGAGTAAGATGACATAACCTTGCCCTTGAAAAGGAGAAAAATGAATATAATTTAAGTGCCAAATAAATGATACTGGAAAAGATCACCAGTATCACAATTTGAACACCAAAATTCTTGTAGAAATTTGAAACTATAATGTATAAGGTAAAAAAAAAATTAAGGAATAAATTTTCACACACAATTTAAAAAGGACAATAAAAGTCTTTAATTTTTTTAACTTCTATTCGGTAAAATACATTTTCTTGATTGTAGCAAAGATCACTTTCTGAAAGCAATGCTGCTTCATGGATTAGTAGTAGAAGGTACAGATATTCACATTTTGGCATGACTACCACTAAAATAACATAAAATTATTAAAAAAAAAATTTGAGATGATTCAGATCTCCCCATGCTTAAATGTCATAGATTCCTCATAAATTAAAGGTTCTAATTAAGAAAATAAATTATGTTTATGAGAATAAAAATACTATGATACAATGGTCAGATTCAAGTTATTTCTAATTTACATTCTCATAAAATTGAGATACATATATAAACAACTAAAATTTTGGACACATACAATACATTATAATCACATAATTTGTGAATCACCTATGGATAATTTTAAACTTTAATTCTTCTTGGAGTTGCTTTCACCTAAGCCTCCCCCTCATCAAAGAGTGGTTATAGCATAGGCCAGTTGCAAGAACAAAAAATCATATCTTATACAAATTCAATATCTAGCAAATATAGAAACTCTGCAACACACATCCTGAAAGGCAAAGCTTACTACAATGCAGTTTTAAGCATGAGTGATTTTCCTTTAAATATTCTGAGCAGAGATTTACCAGAAAAAATTACTTATTGCCAATCAACACAATAAAGAAAATAATCGATTGCTGTAGTCTTTCAGCTCAGCACTGTAGTCTTTCAGCTCAGCAATCGAGTGTAAGTTTAGGACCTTGAATATCTATCATATAGCAATCTGTGCATGGAAACAATAGTAGATGAACCATTGAGACAAATGTTAAAAGCACAGCATTACTTAGATAATAGATTAATGCTTGAGAAACACTTGAGCATGACTCATTACAGCCACGAGAAAGACATGTCTTTCACTCAAAAGATGATGACACCTTTCGTACTTCATTACTCAAAAAGTATTTTTCAATTTTCTACTTTTTACATCTACTTAATAATTGCCATAAGATGCTCTACACAAACAACACTTCTGAAATTAAAAATATCCTTCCCTCATGAAAATGCAGCAATCACACTTGAGATTCGTAATTTGTGTGACACCTATAAAAATTAATGAAGCATGACTCAGAGTACTTTTGTTAGTGAGTGAGTGATAGTACTTTAATGGCACAAGAACCAGATGTGGTTACGCTGAGCAAAATAAGGTAAGGCTGTGATCTAAACATTTGAAAAATTTTTAAAAAGATAAAAATTGGATGACAAAAAGGAGGGACGAAAATAGAGAAGGATCACTAAGGTATCCCGGCAGTGCATCACCCATGTTTACCCCAGACAGTAAACTCCTTGAGAAAAAAAGATAGGGGGCGTAGGTACTTAATGATTCTGAACATATCTAAAGAACGCAAATCCCTTAAGCCAAAGACAGTAAATAATGGGAAAGAAAAAGATCACTGGGGTGCTTCGGGGTCATGATGCCCGCACTTAGTTAACAGTACTTTTATCTAATATAACCTTCCTACAGCACTAAGGAACTTTAATTTAGTTAATAATTACCAAGACATTCATTCTTATCTTATGTAATTTTATCACATTCTTAACACAGGTAGAATTTTCCTTAACATTAATTTACTTATACTATCTCAAATATTATTTATATAAATACTAGTTTACCAATATACTGGACTATATACTATAAAACATGTTAATAGAATTTACCTTTGTTTCATTTTCATCAAACACGCCAGATTCAGCAGCAGATAAAGCATTTCCAACTGCCTCAAAAGTAGCTGAAAATGAATTTTTAAGTGTAAAATACAACTGGGACAAGAGAAGGGATATGTTTTAAAACGTTAATCATTGCTTTAATACTAAAAAAACGCAGAAAAATTCATTGCAAATTTTATTCTGTAACTCATGAAAAAAAAATCAAATATTAAAGCTTGACAAAGCACATTTAGCATTTTAAAAACATTGTGAAGAACTCAAGATAACGTTTCCTCTGCACCATTTATCTTATAAGGGAAAAGAAACATTAACAGAGATTTCATCAGTCAGCCAAGGAAAGTTTAAGTAATGACCCCTTAATCTTAGTGATGAATTACGCGACTATTTTGACGACTTGGCGAGAAACTCGGCTAGTTTGGCGATAAAAAAATGTTTCTAGAAAGTGCTGAAATCTAGCCAATATCTCAACTGGGAGGAAAGTTACATACTTTTCCTGAATTTTTCCTGGCATCACATCTAGCCACAGTGGCAATAAATAGGACAGATTTGAAGCCGGATATGGTCAATTGGGAAACCGATTGGAAGTGATCTGCATTAGCTGGGCGGATTTTCTGAAGAAATGTCCGTAGTATAGCTGAAAGAATTTTCGGAGAAGTGGCACTTATCAGTCAAAACTACACTGCTGACGACACAAAATGTAACATCCAGAAGGACCAGAGATATCACAGCGAAATTTATTTGGCAGATAACATGCTGTACAATGATCAAACGATTAAAATTACAGCCTCTTGTGAAGTGTGGATGATGGCAAAATCAGTAGTTTGTGAAGCCGCCATTGTTGGCTATAACCGCTGCCACATGCCTCGCATAAAATCAAAGAGACTTTGGATGTATCCTTGGGGTACAGCAGTCCATTCGGCTTCCACATATTGCCAAAGTTGATCTGGTATAGCAGTGAGTGATGTATCCCGGGCCAGTTGTTGTGCAAGCATGGACCACACATTTTCGATTGGCGATAGATGAGGGAGAACAAGCAGGCCAAGGAAGCAATTCAATCCGATGGGTAAAGAAGAACTCTTGAACATTGCGTGCCATGTGTGATCGCACATTATCCTGTTGGAATATGGCTGATGGCAAGCGCTAAAGGTATGGGAGGACCACGGGCTCCAACACCTCAGAGATGTAGCGCTGGCTGTTTAGTGTACCGGTAATGAGTACTAGAGGGGTGAGGGAGTGAAATCCAATACCACCCCAAACCATGATACCGGGTGCAGGGCCAATGTGGCGATGCATAATGCAACAGTATAATGCAACAGTTAAGCACCATGGTGTCTCCAAACTCGAATCCGACCATCGTGATGTTGCAGGCAGAAGCGGGATTCGTCAGTAAACACAATGTCATTCCAATCCGTAGTCTATGTCCACCGTTCATCCCACCATTGGCGGCGCAAACGCCTGTGGTTTCGAGTCAAGGGTAAACGAAGCAATGGACGTCTTGAGGACATTCCACTCTGCTGCAAACAGTGTCGAATGGTACAAACAGACACTGAATGATGCATAGCAGACTGAATCTGTTGTGCTATAGTTCATGATGTGGCTGAGCGATCCATCACTGTCATGTACACTGCCTGTCATCACGGACAGTAGTGCAACGACGTGGGTGAGATCAGCCCCTCATGAGCGGTCACAGATCCTCATCACAGTTGCTTGGTTTCGTCCAACACGTTGACCGATTTCTCTGAAGGATAATTCGCAATCCCTATTGGCTACTATTCTTCCTCAGTCGAATTCAGAAACTTGGTCAAAACACACTCGATATCTTGCACGAGGCATAGGTAAACAGCTTACACAAAAAAAAAAAAAAATGCACAAAAAACAATTACCGTACTTCAAATCGTCAACCTGTTCTCCCCTTATAGAGCGCTACGGTCGCCCATGATGTGCGTCTGCGCTGTAATGCTAATGATTAGCATGGCTCATCGTCGCAAACACATGATGTAAATTTCACATGGTTTGCATGCTTCCTTCAGGGTGTTGCATTTTGTGTGGCCAGCAGTGTATTTGAGTCCAAAAGAAGTACTACTGTTGAGATTTATCCTTTTTTTTGAAAAAGTAAGCTAGTGAGCTGAGTGATATTAAAAGTGTTGAGAGTGTGATTGATAATACAAGTGCTGCTTTGTATCTAAATAAGTGCTGTGTTTCCTAATTGTGTTATTAATCTATGACCTAGTTCTTTATCTGTGTGCCATCCTGTCCTGAATATTTGTCAATAAAGCATCATTTGCCCTTATCCTCACAACCCGAAGATCAACAAAGAATTTTTTTTTTTTTTCTATATTAGCCTCATTCTCATGCATAAACATACCCAAAAACTTAAAATTTATGGAAAAATAAATTATGTTGTGCATTTAATACACTTAATAATACAAATTCATCCTGATCTCAAAATATAACTTTATAGAAAAACTTGATTGCTTCACATATCTATCATGCTTTCAACTAATTTTCTTTGAAAAATTATGTTAAAAGATTCCTTAATCATACCTATCAGAATGCACTTCCTAAGAGGTAAAATGCTAAAGTTTCTTACCTGTCAATGGCAACATAAATTGCTCAAATCTTTCCTCATCTTCTCCTAGATTTATCAGTAATAGTCTTCCTAAAGCAGTATAAAACACAGATCTACATCTCATGTCATTTAACTGCAGAGCACTCCCCAAAAACGGAAAATGTTCACTCTGTAAAATTATATTAATCAGGTATAAGTAAATATACTAGTATAATACTACTAATCAAATATACTAATATTCTCCCACTAGTATATTTAATTAGCCAACAAGTTTTGATATTCACAAACACATATACATATGCTTACTGTGTGATTATTTAGCATGAACTGAACTTCTTCAAGCTTAACTAGCTTTCTCACACTAGTATATCCCACAGATAAATCACTTAAAAGCTGCAATGTTCTGTTAATAATTTGTTCACTCCTACTCCAATACTTCAGATTCGTCAGACTAAAAAATATCAAGTTACAAATCAGGTTAAAAGTTATTTCAAAATAAATCACAGAGAAGGCATCAAAAATATAATAATACCCACATCTTCCTAACAAATACACTGAGAACCATTGATTCATCAGCAACTCCAAGGACTTCAGAAAGACGCTTGTAAACTTTTGAAGCCCTCTGAATTTGATCGCCAACATATATTTTTCTGAACTGCTGAAAGAAGTATATCATGGCCAATTCCAATTTTTCACAGCCACTTTGAGATATACGGTTATCTGTGAGATTCATCAACTGCAAAACCCTACGGAAAATAATATGCTTTTGACGACAGATCTAAAAATATACATTAAGAAATAGGAATTCCTATATGTTATTGTAAAATATACCTGCAAATAAGTTCCCCATCCATAGTATCATATTCATCTGCAGTATTGAATGAAACTCTACCTCCAATGGCAGCAGCAATAATATAAACAAGCCATGTTAACTGCCCTGCAAAAAATAATAAACTCAATGAGCTTCTATATTAATAAAAGTAAAAGATTATATGTCTATGGCATACTATACAAAATTGCAATGGCCCAGAAGAACGAAATTTGGTACAATGATCTATGAACATTGATTCTGTGCACCTCAAAGAATTTTTTTCAGAGTTTGCTCAAGATTTTTTTTAAATTTATTGTTCAAGGAATAGAAAAGGCAGATTTCCTTTTCACTGCGCAAAATCTGGCACATATTATACCGCAGTCCTTTGTTGCTTCTGACTACAATCGTGCAGGTTTTTTTTAAGAACGTTATATTTATTCATTTGTTTGTCCTTTAAAGCAGAATGGTTTCTTTGAAGAATGTTATTTTTATACACTTTTGTGTTTGTTCTTTGTATTAGAATTATGATTCTCCATCAAATGATAATTTCAAAATGATATCCAATGAGCAATTGAAGATCCTATCATTTAAAAATATTTTCCGCATAATGCTCCAATTGTTTACAACAGAGTAAATGAAATTAATAATCTTTCTTTTGAAAACATTTTTACTTATTCCTCAAATACCAAAATCAAATGCATCAAATTATAAATTTTTTTGCAACATAGCATATGTTTCGTACCTTTTTTGCTAATTTAAATTTACTTAAAGAAAAACTTTATTTTGAATTTATTATCTTGAATTAGTTATTTCTATTTTCAAATAATTTTCCTTAATGTTTTTAACGCTTTTCTTAATTAATGTTGAAGCTATGTTCTTGAATACTTTGCAGCTTAACTCTCAAAAAAAGCATTGCAAAATGAAAATTCTTACAACATTTGGGAAATCCTAACATTTTTAAAAGACTAAAATTAATTTTGGTTGAGTAAATTGATTAGCCAAGCTTTGGATAGTTTTCAAAAATAGCACTGAAAATGCCAATATAAGTTTTTCAAAAAAAAAATTTAATAATTTTATTCATTCATGTTTTGATTCAAATGATACAATATTCTTATGGAACACAGAATGAACATTTTAAAAAAATGGGAAAATATCAATCAGATAATTTTATATAAATTTTCAACTGTACAAACAATGAATAAATTTTATTTTTCCCCTCCTCTCTTAAGACTTCTATTCTACTAAGCATAGCTATGATGCATATTGTATTGTGGTTTATGTTAGTGACAATAGAGCCTTGTTACATTGGAACTATTTACCTAGACTGGTCTGCACAAAGAAATTTTTTTTAAATTTGAAAACTGACCTTGAAATTTCCATAACATCCACCTAATGAAAACTTTTCTTTACTTACGAAAGGAAAGGGGGGGGGAAGGCTTTGCAATTATTCTTTGTAGAATCAACAAAACCTTAGTTAAACCTCATATCATCAGTGTCAAATTGCATGTCAATCAAATATTGTCTAAATATTCCATTCAGACAATATACAGTAAAACTTTGTTAAGTTGGATTCAATGTGATCATAGCTGTTTTGTGATATCCAAAACTGGATTAACTAGAGAATGGTATAAATAATGAAATAAAATGAAACAAACTTGCAGAAAATCTTTTATATATACAGTGTTTTTCCTTTATATATATATACAGCAGAAAAGCATTTATATATAAAGCAATATACAGTGTTATATTCCCTAAAAGGAATATGCACACAAAAATATTAAGTGCAACTTCTTTTGTTCACAAAGTAGACATCTAAATCTTCTGCACATGTGATTTATACTGGATTTGTTGAATATATATAAATGATTTTCTATAAGTTTGTTTCATTTTATTTCATTATTTACCATTCTCTAGTTAATCCAGTTTTCGATATCCTTAAACGGCTATGATCCCATTTAATCCAACTTAACAAACTTTTATTGTAGAATCTATCCTTGACTAGGTAAAAAAATGAAAAACTCACATTCCTCAAAAAAAAAAAAATAATAATAACACCTTCGGTTTAAGTTCTATTGAACAAAAGGGTGTGGGTTCAAAACTTATAATGGATTTGAAAAGTTGCACATTTTTTCCCCTCATTGTTGAAAGTTCAAACTTTTGATAAAAGGGGGGGATCAGTAAATCTATAAAATAAATTAATTACCCGTAGATTTACCATATTTATTCTAACTTACAATAATTTTACTGCATTTGATTATCACTAACAAGGAAATAATAATGAATACATTTATTAATATTTGCACCATATGGTGGAAATGTGGATGATCAAAGTTTTAAAAAAAAATTTACTATTTAATAAGTTACATTATTTTTTTTTAAAAAAAAAAAATAAGATTCTACATTATAAAATCTCAATAAAGTGCAAATAACTTTTACTTTAGCAACTGTTTGATTAATCAATGAAAACTACCGATTCTTTTAACTGTCAAAGGGCTTAAGAGAAAAGAAAAATAAATTTCCTAACATTATTCTTATGAGTATGAAATAAAGTTCAGCTGTATAATTACATGATTTACGCACATTTTTCATAACTAGAACCAACCAGATTTAAAAGATATGGAAGATTTTATCCCAGATTTAAAAGGTTTATTTGATTTTATTAACGTTGCACTAGAAGCAACGCGAGGGCTTTTGGCGACGGACCTCGCAATTTTGAGCCTTGATCAAGTGACGAGGACGACACCTGAGCTGGCACCCCACTCCTAACTTCCAAGGCTCGAACCCGCGACTCAACAAAAAAAGCAAGCCACGAGTTTGAAACCATGACCATTAGGCTACCGCGGCCACGAGATTTAAAAGGTATCGATTTCCACATATGAAATATGATTTGCAGACACATATAACTAAATGCTTTAATAGTTAGGTAATAAGATTCCAGAAGACAAACAATAAGGATATTTGTACAAACAATAAAGATGGAAAACAATATGGATATTTAAACAAATAATAAGGATGGCCATTCTTTCTTATTCACATAAGTTACATAGATCTATCTGTAAATAGTGCTCAAGAAAATAAAGACGTACTAGTAACAATCGACAACTTTAACAGATTCACTCAACTTATTTGTACAGTGAAAACTCCGTTTATACATTCTATAACGAAAAAAAAAAAAACGATGCACCAAGGAGTTGCCCGATTATACCAATGTTTTCCGACTGTTTCTTATGTACTTCTTTAACAGATTATTTACGTACGGTGAAATCTTAGTATTTTACATCCAACAATCAATGTATTTTATTTATTTTTTCTATTTTGAGAACGCTATGCATGTTACTATTACTACATTTTAAAAGTTTCTCTATTTTACTCATACAGTAAATAACGTTTCCACTACTATAAATAACAACAAAACATTTACACCATTTCTATATTAAACAATACCATTCGACAGTATTTAGTAAAATTAACATACAATAGTGATTAAGATGAATTCAGTGTTGCAATTCTTATTTTTTAAAATATGCACTTTAAATAGAAATTTTGTAAAAATAAGTAACTTTAATTAAAATTTTAAAACTAAAACAGTTCGGTAGTATATCAATGTGAAATAGTAATGAAATTTTGTATGTAAAAACATTTGGACCAAACATGCAAATGATTAAAACTTGGTGTCCAATCAATGAAAAGCGGGAGCTACAGCGCATCGGAACTGCGCACTCAGTAGGTGTATATAAGAAGCGATTCTCAATCTGATGGTCAAATTTTCTGTTGCATTGCGATTTAAGATACCTTTCAACGACTGAAAAAGTGCCTCACTGCAGGATTCGAGCTCATTACGAGCAACCGTCATAGTTTGAAAGAGGTCGTATCATTGGATTGAAAGAGGCAGGCTGGGCAAATCGGAGACTCGCTCGTCATATGGATCGAAGCGATGCGACGATTAGAAGATGCTAACTAGAATGGGTGGACAATGGCAAGATTTTAGCGTCATGATGGTAGCTGTCGACCTAGGGCCACAGCAGATAAGAGGAGGACAGAATGATTGTCAGATCAGTTGTCACTGCGCCAGATTCATTGTTATCAACCATCAGACGTGCGAACCGCACACGAGTGTCCACCATGACCATTCACAGACGGCTGATTGAGCGAAATCTACGCTCGTACAGACCGCTACGTCACCTGTACACTGTCGAGCCAGATTACAGTGTTGCTTGGCTCGACCAGGTTGGAATGATGCTGACTGGGGACGTATAGTGTTTAGTGACGAATCCCGCTTCCAACTGACGATCATCGAAGATGTATCTCGAGACGCCCAGGGCAGGATCCCGATCCTGTTTTCACTATTGCACGCCACACAGGCCCTCAACCAGGAGTTAAGGTGCTTAACGACGAATCCCGCTTCCAACTGTGTCCTGACGATCATTGAAGACGTGTCTGGAGACGCCCAGGGCAATGTGCCAATCCTACGCCACTCAGGCCCTCAACCAGGAATTATGGTCTGGGGTGCCTTTTCCTTGATAGCCGGACCCCTTTCGTCATCAATAGAGGCACACTTACAGCACAGCGGTATGTCGATTCTGAGACCTGTTTTCTACGTTCCTTTCGCAGTACCTTGGCCTTATTTTTCAGCAAGATAATGCCAGACCACATACGGCACGTGTTGCTAGGAACTGCCTTACAGCTCGTCAAATACTTCCTTGGTCAGCGAGATCTCTCTCCAATCGAGCATGATATATATAATAGGAAGGCAACTGCATCTAACAGGGAATGTTGATTACCTAGCCCGACAATTGGAGCAAATTTGACAAGAAATACCGCAGAAAAGCATCATCAAAGTGAGCCAAAAGCATCGTCGTAGTTACAATAATCACATTAATATGAGGACCAATGTCGTGAAGACTAGGTTTAGAGAATAAGATATATGAAATCTGAATAGCATTGACAACAAAACTACAGATAAAATAATTTTGAAGTTATGCAGTTAAATACCAACACTTCATGATGATATATTTACAAAAGCCACTGATTAAGGTGTAGAATTATAGAATAACATCAGGAGAGTTCACAAAACATGCAAGTTCACTGAAAGAAAGCAACAGAGAATAAAAGAAAATAATATTTCGAGATAAAAACCAACGTTTTTATATGGTTACAAAGTTTATTAAAAAAAATTATTGAAATATTAGTTAAAACTTGTCACAAATGTCTAAATATAGTATTGTTTGTCTAAATATAGTATTGTTAGGCGAGTAAAAACGGTTCCCAAAGTTTCAGAGCTTGATGGGAAGTTTGTTAAATTAATGATCGAAAATTTGATGACACACACACACCAAGTGAATTACATAAAAACGTTGTAAAAAAGTGCTGAACTATATTTGAAATAACAGTTGTCAAACATTCAATGAAAACAGAAGAGCATACCCAAAACCCAAGCAAAATCAAGGGGATCACAAACAATAATAAATGTGCTTTTGAAACAGAAGTATAAGCTTCACGTGACTATAATTCAAGGCTTACCGCCGTATTCACCATTAACTAGAATGGTAAATAAGAATAAAGGAAGAAAAGTGATGTTTTCCCGAAAGTTCAGTTCATCGTTGCAAGTTCATTCTTTTACCCCAGTTCAGGTTAGGAAAATTTGACCAGGTTGAATGGAGGGTTAGATCTAACTGCACTTGAGCAGCAAGCGATTTTTCGAATGTTTACAGTTTTGGGTTTCGGTATTTTTCAGCTCTAATGAAGGATAAAATTAAGAAAATTGCATTGATTACTCAAGATTAAATTTATGCTGTATATACCATGTGCTACTCATTGATGTAAACAAGTCTTGTATTCATTTGTTTAGCACTGCATTTGTGAAATGTGTTATGCTACATAAGCTAATATCAGTTACATTTTACAATGTATACTATTTTTTAAATGAATGAAAAATTATCACGACTGATGACCTCGCTGTTTCAAAATAATTGTTTAAATCTTAATTTTGGATTGTGTTGCAGCATAAAGGTGATGAATGATTCTTTTATCAAGCTAAAATAATAATTTTACATTTATTTGGTTTACATACACTTTTTATATTATAATTATGAAAACATCCTAATTTAACTGTTTTCTTATATTTGAAAAATGCTCCCTTACTGCTGTTCTTTAAAATTTAATTCAATAAAATTTAGATTTTAAATATGTTAGTACTCATTTTTAACATTTTCTTGAATAGTTGGGTAATATTTGTTGTTTATATACTGAGAATTTTCAAATTTGAATGCATAACTAATGCAAAAATACTTACATAAATAAAAAACATCGCATAGTTGAAATGTTGCATTGTAATATCTTCAGAAAGATTCTGTTATATCTTAAGAATTGTTATTGATCAGTTTTGAAAATTATTTTCATTTGAGTAATTATTTGTGTAGTGACTTCATTCATAACGTTACATAGTAATTATGTATTTAGTAACCTGCTTTACGACTCTGATTCTTGAAAAGATATATTCATAAGATCTAGTGGCTTTTATAGAATTATTATAGATCTGTATTTAAAATGTTTTTCATATGAGTAAATATTTGTGTGCGATGCTGACAATATTTCTCGAAAAATGTATACCATTCCATGTGTATACCTTTTATTTTTTGTATGATGCAACAAAAATATTGATTGTTTGGATTATTTTAATTTGATATAAAATTTGAATAAAGACAAATGTTAGCTATTTTTAATATTTTTTAATTGAATAACACCATAGTTTAAAAAGCAGTTTTGTGAAATTTTATGATTTTTGGGCCACTTTGCTACACTTTTCTTGCAGATGACTACACAGAATGATGCTAGAAAAGAATTATATTTATTTTATTTTATTTTATAAGTGTAAGTTAATGTCACTTAAACTGTTTTTCAATTGACTGAGGAATTATTAGCCTTTTTTTTTCAAATCTTGTTTTGAGATATTAATGTTTTATTATTTTTGAAGAATTGCTGTACATCAGTTTTTCCTTCCAATAATACTGTATGGCAATGATAAAATAAGAAATACACACAAAATAAAATATTGGCAATAATAGATTTTCTTCAAAATTATTCTTCAACAAACTGAAGTAAATTTCAGATGTTTTATGACAGCAGTAAAATATTTCTGAATATACTTTTCTTAACCTGTGCAAGACGGGTGAAAGGAGAAAGAACCACTTCCTCGGGCCTGCACGCTCTGAAAGTGTATGCATGCACAGGACTGAGCGAATTTTCTCTTTAAGGAAAATTTCATATAAATCCATCTCTGCAATTAAATTTGCTGAAACTTACAGATTATTATCATTGATAGCATATAAATATATGATAGTTAACTTTTTGTGATATTTAAAAACATAATTTTGAATTTTAAAGAAAACATAATACTTTTGATACCGAAAGTTATATGGCTATGAAAATAACAATATAAATGACACATTTTTTTTTTTATTTACAAGTATTTAAAATATAGGTAAAATATTAGAGAACTGAATACAAAAAAAAATTAAATTAATAAATAATATTTTAAACTTTTGAAGCTCATGATACATTTCGAAACACTGTTCTACATTAGGACACAGCAGTATGCTGCAAATTTTGCATTTATAATATGTCAACTTGCATTTTTTTACTTTTAAGGAACCTTTTTTGCATACAACACATTGTCTAATTGACTTTTCAACTCAAATATTTCAATCTTTTCGCCAAGATAGCAAAGATAATACTGATCCAAAAACATACAAAATACCATTTTGCGAACGATAAGTCTACTTTTAACACTGACAATAAAACATTTCCTAATTCCCCCCCACACACACACACACTCTATCAAAATATCAAGAAAAACCCAGTGCATAATAAATTCCAGCCCTTTAAATGTGCAATCCAATTAAAAGAAGAGAACCAATGCAGCTGTTAAGTTTTCAAATTCCCCCGATCCAAAAGGAAAAAAAATCGGAAACAAAAAAGTGATAATTGAAGGTCAACACTTTGTTGAATGATATTTGAAAATATGATGAACATCAACCTTCATCTAATGGCCATTAATAATTCAAATAAAATGTTACAATTTGAAATCCCACAGTGTGATCATGGGCCTGGTGGCATGGAGACACAGGTCCCAAATACAATACTGTGGGCCATGAAGGGAGAATAGCATGATCATGGTCCTGAACAGGTTAAAGAACATCATTTCAATTTAAACACAAATTTAATGTGTATTTTACAGCCAAATGTTGAAAAAATTTAAGTGTTTGGAGATGGATATTCAAATTTTATTCCATTCCATAAACTCTAACATTCATTTCTCACAGAATAATTAAAAAAAAAATTAATTTCTTTTGTATTCAAAGCAAGATACAAATTCATTTATAAATAAATCATTAAATTGTAAAAATACTTAAATGCTCATCATCAGCAGCTGATATGGAGTTTACAAATTTGCAATTATATATATACTGGTCATATATGTTTATTTAAGACTAAAAAAGTGTGCAATGTGCATGCTTATTATGCTATATCTTATTTGATTTACATATTAACCCTCCTATGATGTGATCCAAGTGCATTAACCAGCCCTTTATTTGATTTGTGAAACACTTTTATTTACAATCCAATTAATGTGAATCACATTCATTCATTAAAATCCCCAGCTAAATATTATTTAATGAATTTTGTAAAATAAATCTGATATAATACAAAAGGACTTGATGTTTATATAATGCTTATTTACACAGTTTAAGCATTTTAATTAACTTCAAAAAATACATGAATAATATTACAAAAATACAAAATAAAAAATACAAAAAAATATGCTTCAGCTGAGATGAATTTCAAAATAAAACTGAAGTACAGGAGTTAGCAGGAAAAATCAAGAATCAAGTTTATACAAGGAAATGTAACATATTGTTAAGCTGTATTCAAGATTTACAAAAGGAAAGTCTTCCTATTTTAAAAATTATGTTTTTCTTTTCTATGGAATCATTTCAAAAAGAAACATTTCATACATATTTATATAAATCACAATCATTATAAATAATATAAATTTTGGTACATGTTTGCTATTACCATAGACAGAATTTCCATTTCTGCACTTCATTTTATATTAAAACATATAAGTAAAAATTGAATTTGATTAAAATATATATATTATACAAGGAAAAAAAATTGAGAGAATCTTTATTCTAGAGATTTATTGAATTTGAAATAGTATATGGAATTTATATATTCACATATCTTTGCAGGTAGCTTAGAATGATTAATACATTTACTTAAATGTTGATTAATTTTAACCCTTTCGGTATGGGTATCCCATATACACATCACTTGCAATCATCATTCATAGATGGGCGTAGAACCCCATGCATCACTCTAGAATGATCTCAGGGGCCGGCAATGCATACTGGTATTTTAAAATGGAAGAGATTTTCTAAAAATCTCTAGATGGCACTTTGTATCCACTACTTTTGAGATTAATATAGTTTTGTGATCTTGACCTTAAGTTTGTTCACAGTCTGTCTTAATTTAGTATTTTGTTCACCAGCTGTTGTGGGCGAGGATGGAAAGAATAATGTAAACAAAATGAACTCAGCTCTTTAAACTTCTGCATGATATTTTCTGGTTTCTGGTTCATATGCTTTTTTTTAATTGGTTTTTGCTATACATTTTTTTCTTTTTTTATAGAATTTTACTATCAGTATGTGTCACTTCATGTTGCTTTTGAATGTATTTCATTTATTTTCCTTATTTTGGAAAGCTTCAACTCCTATTTATAATGGCAAGAAAGTGCTGTTTATCAAAAGAATATACTCATTAAGTCAATGAGCCAATTAATAATAAGAGTGTGATTAAATTTCTAAAGGATTTGAAAGCAATATTTCTAATGATTTAGATATGAACATTTTGTCAGAGACAATACTGGATTTTGTAATTCTCCACATTTCGAGAATTACTACACTCGGTCTTCACTTTTAAGTTTTGTTACTTCTTGTAAATAGGCTTTCTTGTATATTTTTTTTTTATTAATTTTAAAAAAGCGCTTCTGAAAATTATTTCTCAAGGTAAGCACCTTTAAATATTTTTCTGTAAATTAAAGGAAAAAGATTATTAAAAGTGATAATTTTAAAATATATGACAGTTTAAATAATCTAAAATGTTACCAAAAATTATAACATTAAGAAAGAATTTTTTTGTGATAGTGTAATTTTTTTTCTCAAGTTTGGCTTAGCGATGCAAACCCCCAGTTCTGCGAGATAGTTCCTTTCAACTCTCCTCCATCTCAAGGGAATGTTCTAAGCAAAGGCATGTTATCCCGAAAGGGTTAAAACATTATAATCAACTAACGTTTAAATTGATTATGTTTGCAAAACAAATTTAAAAACTATAATTCAAAGTACAAAATTGCAACTGTTTAAATCTTAAATCAGTACATAAATGTTAAAACATAATAATGTATGAGATAAATAAAAAGTGTTTATACACGAAGGATACTAAAATTCAGAAATGCTTAGTTACAGTTCAACTATTCAAATTTATTTTCAGACTGTTTAGAATAATTACAATCTAGAATAAATATTGAGGCCTTTATTTTTACATGTTTGAACTAACTGATGATCTAATGATGCATAACAGTATTTGTAGAACAAAAATCTTCTATTTTGAAATATAAAATAACTTTAATCAAAATATAAAGGTGAAAATAACTCAATAATCCTTAACTATTTGAAAATGTTTTTTAGAGCAAAAAATAATTTTGAACTTACATCACAAATATACAAACAAATGCCAGAAGTAAGTATAGAGCAGCTATGAATAGTGAACTGTTTTTTAACAACACAATTACAAGAGAGGAAAAGACAAAAGATACATAAGAGTATAATAAGATTATTTCCTGCCTAATATATATAATAGAAAAATGTAAGAAATATGATAATAATAAATATATTAATCGAAATGAAGTTGATGTACAAGATGTATACAGTCGAGGTCACTGGGTCTATTTTGACTAATGAGATTCAATCTGTAACTGCAAGTTAGAAATCTCACAGTTAAGTAACCAGAGTTAAATATATAATGGTGAAATGTAGTTTAAACCAGCAGTTTACTTTCTCTTAACCTTGGTTTATTAACTCAAGGTTTCATAGCCCATTCCAGTTAATGGTGTATACATATGTTAGTGAAATAGAGAAAATGATGATTCAGCTGACATGGAGCTTACAACATTTGCAATTTTATATGTACTTGTCATACATGTTTATTAAAGATTATAAAATATTGAGCAATGTGCATGTTACTGTATTTTATTTTATTTATACTGTATTAGTTTGAAAGGATTTTGATATGCACTACAGTTTTGATTTAATTAAGTTGCAATAGAAGGCAATTCAGTCAGGATGCCCCAAAGTTAATAAATATTTTTTAAAAGGTTTCTACAAAATGAAAAAATTGGAAATTCTGAAGCGCGTGAACTAATGACACAACTGTCTGAAGCACCAGGAGAAAAAGTACACTGTAGGGTATGAGACAAGAAATAATTATAAAAGAGTTTGGTGATGTTTTATAAAAAAAAAAATAACTCATGACTAATTTAATTTTCAATGTTATAGAAATTATTTAATATTATGTGTAACAGCACAGAACAAAACTTACATGAAGAAACAGCATTACACTTCTTGGGTTTCTTTAGCAATTAAGTAAAATGCTTGTTATGTTCTACATTCTTATATTACATTACCACTTTAAAATACCTTCCAAGTTCTAAATCCTTTCATATGATAATTGTTTGTTCACTGCAACTGTGCATTTCTCATGCAAACCATATAATTTTGGTCATATTGATAACTATTTAAGTGATAACATAGAATCTTTTACAGGTTATTAGTAACCAGAAGGTTTTGAATCTGTTTTGTATTTGATTTTATTCTGCCATCTAATAGACTATAAATTATTTTAACTAGTCTGTATTTTTTACACATTTTGCTATTGACTATCAAATTTAAAATTTAATTATTGTAAACAAAAATTTTATAAAATAAAAAGCTACCCGAGTAATTTCATAAAAATCTAAATGATAAGCATGATTATACTTCAACCAGTGCAACCATCTTTTCAAATAAGCTGAAACATTAAAAAAGTACACAAACTTTTTTCCCCTTAAGAAAAAGTATCAAATATAAATAAAAACATTATTTTAAAAGAAAAGAAAAAACAAAAACAGCATGGAAAGTAACATTATGAATAAAGATGTATTTCAAATTTGATTGAATTTATAGTGGATGATTTTAAGCCATTTTGAACTTTATAATTGTGCATTTCCTATTTTATTTCATTTTGATGCTTAGCAATTGTATTCTATAAAAAAAAAATTGATGTATTTTAATATTAATTTTAATTTGTCCAGCAATTTAAATGTTTTACTAAAAAACACAATTGCACTTATGATACTTGTCACAAGTTACATAAGAGAATGTGATTTCCTAATAAATATATTTCATTTGATAACTAAAAACATGTATTTGAAAAATTCTTAAGCAGCCATTCAAATGTTGAATAATTAGTATTTTAACAGAATATTTTGATATTTTAGCAGAATATCAAAAGTATACTGCTAAAATAAAAGATAAGAGAAAAAAAACAATTAAAATTTTCAATTCTTTTGAGTCTCTTACAAATATCACCAGAGTCGCAACACACATCAATAAATTTTTCAAATATTTATTTGTTTTAGTAAGTAATATTAGTAACTGGATAATAAATGTAAAATAACATTTTCCCCATTTTATTTATTGCTTTCTAGTGTAAGGTAAAGAGGAAATTGATTCAAACTTGTGTATTAAAATTTGAAATTGTACATTACTTTATTCTTTATTTACTTTTTATCTAAAAGTGAATAAATTTTTTTTTAACATAGAATAGACTTGAACACTCACTCCCACATATACACATGCATAAACTTAACCAAACCTCACCCTCTCAAATTTTCTTGAAATCTGGCAGGCATACTATTGGTACTGATTTGAAAAATATGAAATTTTACTGAGACATGTCAACTCGTTTAGAAGAACAGAGCTGTAAAATTATCATAAATGGGCTCCAATACAAAGAACACCAATTTTTGAATTGCTTCAGAAGCTTTCTTAATTAATCTGGAGACCTGGGATAGCAGTCATTTTACTGAATTTTTCATGATCTTTCCTATAATGTACAACACTACATAGGTTAAGATTTTTTTTGAAAAAAAATTCCTGATAACCTAATTTAATTTTTAAATTTCATTTTTCTATTCAATGTACATATTTTAAAATTTTTAAATCAATTCTATGAATAGTTAGTATTGTAAATGACAGGGCAATATAAATCTGGGATGATAATGGCTTCAATGTTAATAAAATTAAAGATTGAAACACCACTTCCATTTCTTGAACTCTGTATTCATGTTCTGTTCATACAACAATGCTATTTTTCACATTTTCATGAAATTAAACATGAACATTGATGTGGGTTAAGAATCTACTAATAAGTCCAAAGTAAAACTTACGATGCAATAGGGTCTATTTTAAGTTGGAAAGGCTTCATGGAACATAAGTTAAAAAGTAAAGCATAAGCTCTTCCAATAGAAGTCATAGGATTCAATTTTGTCAGAACATTCATAACTTAAACCCACAGAATATCAACATTTCTAGAATATGAGAAGGATGTAGATGGCTCAGCTAGATGAAGAAAAGTTATTTTTACTCCAAAAAAGTTTTAATTTTTTTCTGTAAAAACATACTTGAGCCACCAGTTTGCTTCATAGACAACAGTAATGTAGCCTGATATGTGTCTGCTAACTTAAGTTTCACAGAAAAATTATTCACCATTATTTTTTTATGTAGCTTTGGGAATGAATGCATGGTATTGGTGTGTTCCTTAGATAGACTCCTTGATCAAAGTGGCTTTGCAAGATACCTTCTGATTCAATTTGACTTCTTGTGTTGAATATGCAAACTCTTCATTGATAATGCTTTCCACTGCTAACTGAAACACATGCAATTGGGTTTTTATAGGGTCTTCGCAAAGTGGAACAAGTTGTCAGTCTCTTTACAAAACCTCCAATTCCATCAAAAGGCTTTTTGCTAAGCAGTGGGGGGGGGGGAGTACTACTCTACCTCTTCTTTAATATCTTCCTAAAGATCTTTTTCTTAATCAATAGCAGACTTTTTTGAAAACCATTTGGGAAATTTTTCAAATTCAGCAGTCAGAAAGGTTACGATTTTCTTTTGAAAGTATACACAACAACTATGATATGCTTTAAGGAACCAAATACAATTAAATAACTAAAAAGTTCGACTTTGTTTTCTTCTACGAAATATATAACAAAGGGTTGGAATGTGACCTGTTGGTCACATAACTAAGAGATGGATTGACCAGAATCACTAAGAATACATCTACTCCAGTGAACTGTACTCACTGCATGACAGTCTCCTACAACCCTCAGTGAAGCCAGAAAGTTGCCAAAAGTTTCAACCAGTTTATAAGCAGATTGATATCTGACATAAAAGATTGTTGCTGTACATCGATACAGAAGGTATATTGAATTATTTTATTGTTGCATTATTTCATTAACATAATTATTAAAAATTATGTATAATGGACATAAATTGCTATAATATAATTATTAACAATAATTATGTTAATGTGTGATAAAAATTATGAAGCATTACCATAATTTATTATTTTATTAAATGGAGCTACTGTCTTGAATCCCCCCCCCTCTTCAAACAATGAAACCATTATCATACAAAACTTATATTTTGCCTTGTGATTTACAACAATACTAACTATTCACAGATTTAATTTTACTTTTAATTGTACTTCATGAAAAAAATTAAACAAAAATTTTAAATTAGGTTTCTGAGAAATTTTGCCTTATCTTGATCTATCTAGTATTGCATATCATACAAAAGGGCGTTTGAAAAAATCTGCAGATTAATTAGGAAATCTACAGCAATTTTTTAAAAAAGGTGTTCCTTGTTTTGTAGCCCGTCAAAGCACTTAACTTTGTAATTCAAACAGGAGTTGACATATCTCAGTAAAATTTCGTATTTTTCCAATAGTACGCCTGTGCCCAATTTCACAAAAATTTGATACAGAGAATGTGAAAAATGTTTTTTACTATGTTGAATTGACATGCATATAACACTTATAACAGCTGAGAACCAATTAAGTTTCCCTTGTACTCTAGGATTTATCCAAGCACTTTTTCTTAAACTGGATAACTCAATAACAAATTATATCCAAAATACCCCCTTTCAAATACATCACATAGCAAGTGACCTTTCTAGATTGAAAATAGGTTAGTTCAATTCTGAGAAATTGAAAAATTTTCCAATATGTTGAAGCTATTTTGCAAAATTCTCAACCCTCAAGAAGGTTAAATACAATTTCAAAGCTTCATAATTTATATTTAATTTCTTCAGTTCAATAAAATAAAAATGCTACCCATTAAAAAAGAAATGAATAAAACAGTTCAGAGAATCATAATAAAATAAAAAAAATTGCTGTCATAATAATGAAAAATAAAAAAAGGAAATTAACTGAATAAATTTTTTTAAAAAAATTATTTCACTTTGTTTTCAATTTTTGATTAGCTATTCTAAAAAAAAACCTTATCAGAATATGTCATTAATTTATTTTGTTTCAAGAACACATACAACACTCCTCTTCTACTTAAAAAAGTAGTAAAAATAACATATGTAAAAAAAAACTTTTGAAAACTTTAGCTACATTCAGTATCAAATGCACTAAGAAAGTTGTATATGAAACTGGCATGCCTGAAGAAATTGCATTAATTAAATATAAATAAAAATGTTGAAAGACAGCAATGCGAATTCCTCTAAATCCACCTTCATACAGTCAAATATGATGCACAGAAATAATCCAAATGTAGTGTAGCTATATAAAAAAGAGCTTTCTGAGGTAGAAGTGAATAATGAGTATGAAAGTATGAGAATGAGATGAGCATGCGAACGCAAGCATTGTAAAACTGACAAAGATGTTATTGCTTTTGATATTGTTTTCTTACATTATTAATTTATATTATGTTTAAATAAACATTTTTTATGGATATACTTGACAACATTTCCTTCAAAAAACAACTTAGCTGAAGGCTACACAAAAAAGTAAAATTTAAAACACTTACCTTCTTGAATAGCAACATCTACTCGTGATGGAGGAACAGTGCTTACTAGTTCTTGGTAACGCTGGGCAGTTTGATCAAAAAGCTGCACTAAAAGAGCGCAAATTTTTTCATACTCACATCTCCCAATTATAGACATCTGAAACATATTTCTTACATCAAAATTCCTTTCCATAAGTTAAAATTCTATTTTATTCCCTATAGTCACTAAGAAATATTAATAGAGTTAAGAAAACTATTTTAACCATAGAGATCCAAATCAAAAAATTTTAAAAAATTAAAGAATCATAATCAAATCACGAATCCATTAGGAAATTTTAGTAATTTCAAAAATGAAGGCAGTAAAATAAAACAGCAAATTTAAAATCACCTGATCTAATTGTTGTTGAACCATTCCTAAATCTTCTAAAGGATCTTCTAAGCTGTCCCTGCAAATAATTAATCATTTCAACACAAGAAATTTTTTTAGCTAAAAACATAACAAACATAAATGAAAGAACTTCATTATTTTCAATGTAATGCATATTTTACTTCATTCTAATACAGGATATCCACAAAAATCTTACATAACTTTTTTTTTAAAAAAATTTAAAAACCATTAATATTTATAACTCGCATCTAAATACATAACCTAAGACATTCCAATGTGTGGCAATCAAGACCAAGGGGCATGCATTTGAATCAATACACACATTCAAAAAATTTCTTCCTGTTTTTCAATGTTTTTATATAACACCATCTTAAAAAAGGGGTTTCAAACAAGTCTTGCTTCAGTTCTCAAACTATCCCAATGGAGAGCTCAGTTGTGCTTCCCTTCGCTTGACTAAAAGCTCCCATCAACATGCCATTCCAAATTTCCGAGCATAAAGTTAATCCTATGGAATTTTACCAAATTTTCATTCTCAAATTTAGATTATTGCTTTCAATTATATGGAATAAAATGCAATCAAAACAAGAGGGGGGAGAGAAATTTTTCTGCAGTTACTTTTTCTGACTTTTGCAAGTATTTTTTTGAATATTTATTAAAAATCTGAAAATTGACATGCAGTGCACTGAAACGATCACAAAACTATTTTCAATACTTGGAAAAGTAAAGTAACAATAGAAAAACTTTCCTTTTTATGTTTTTCAAATGCATATCCTTTAAAATTTTGAAACAAGTAATTAGGAATGTATTGTATAGTTTTTATGGGGGTAGCCTTCAAATACTTTGGTTCTTCAATTCTCATAATTATTAAGTATTTTTACAAAACACTGAAAACCGCCAGTGAAATAAACATTTTTACTAACTGAATTTATATATAAAGACAATCGTTGTAAACTTTTGTAACTTTTAATAAATAAAAAATTCATAGTTCATAATAAAAATAAATATTTTAACAAGTTCACAAAAAAAGGATAGTTTGGTGTTTCCTTATTTCTTAATTATTATTTGAGTTATTGTTTCATTGATCTTCCTTTCATCATGAAACAAATGAGCTCTTCAGAGCCAACAAGTTTTTTTCAAATATTCAAGATCAAAACCAGCCTATGCTGCAAAGATTTCATCCTCAAACTCTTCAAATGAATTATACTGCTTCCCATTTTGATGCATTTTTCTAACATAATTAGACCAAATATTTTCTACAACGTTTAGGTCTGGGGAATAAAATTAATATTTCACTTCCATGCAAAAACTCCGCTTTTCCCACTACAATTCTCAAACGCTCTTTACCTTGAGGCATTTTAACCAATGTCTATTTGAGAGAATTTAGGATCTTATATATGAATCAGGTTAGACATAAAAGTTAAAAAATATATATATCAGACTGCCTTTATTTGCTCATAAGTTAAATAAAACAAAATCTTGATTGTCTTAATAAATTATGAACATCTCCAAATATAGGGAAAAATCATTTTGGTTCCTTTTTCATTACTTTTGTTTTTATATTTTACAAGAAGTTACTATTATGGTTACACACATTTGGTAGGTTTTACATAATCTACTCTATGAACTTTATATACTATGCTTTAGTAGAATCCACATGTATTTTTAACTCAGTTTACAAAGACAATGACTGGTCTTATAAATATGAGAAGTGGTATACTTAAGCAATATGAGAGCACAATGGTATGTTATGACTAAGGGGAAAGAGGGATTCCTTTGAGTCATCAAGTAAGGATAAAGCTGAGCGCTGTAAAAATTAAGTTGAACTGCTGACCACAAATTGGAAATTCCTCTTCCCCCAACTGGTAAAATAAGAGATAGTTAAAGAGAAATAAGTTGAACAAAGCCCATAAAAACTATAAAAATATTATTCAGTTCTGGCACTTCAAAGTATTGATTCTATTTTTATCAATTTAAGTGGAAAAAATTTGCTTCAATTTGGAAACATTTTAATTTGCAAACATGTCTCAAAATTAATTAATTTCCTAAATTGAGGTAAAACTGTACCTTTAATGGTAAAGAATTCTAAAGTGATTTAATGTTCTATCATTAAAAATGCAAGGAATTATTTTAAAAATATTTAAACCAATTAAATTATTTTTGCAGGAACATTTACATATTTTATTTCATTTCAATCAATTTTAATTCATACTAACAGTGATTAATGGTTAATTTTTTGTTAATCAGAGAATTGTTAAATTTTTGAAGTAAATTCAGAAACCTGGTGATATTTATATTACACCAAGCTTTTAATAAATTTTGCTAAATTCTTTCTTGAAGATATAAAATTACTTTTGAATCACCAGCACTACTTTTACATTAACTTAAATATGATCTACTTGCAATTAAATCAAGTAAATATTCAAAAAAAAAATTATAAGACTATAGCTCTAATAGAAACAACCAAAAGTTCAGTAAATTGTGACAACAAAAACTCTATATCAAATTTACTTTTATACATCTTATGTGAGTTCTCTTACTATCTTTTTTTACAGTAATTTAACATTATCATATTATGAAACTTGGTAAATATTGGAACTGAAATATTTTGAGAAATGAAACTTCATGACAATTATAAGACTTAAGAAAAACAGAGTTTGTGGAAGTATAAAATATAATACAGAGGATAATTTGTGAAATTACACTAAAGAATAATCTAATACAGTCAATATATTTTTAGAACATATTTTTCAATCAGTATTTGCTTTTCAGATTATCATACATAGGGTTTTTAGGGATAAATATAAATACTGATTGACTACAGCATTTATTATATTCATTGAAAAGTAAACTTAAATTAAGCACATTTTCATTTAAAGAGCCATAGTCCCCATAACATTAGTTTCCACATGCATGGTTCTTTATAGAGGCATTATACGCTTCTTTCCCCCAAGTATATTTTTTAAAAAAGTCATTTTTGATTACTTTGGTCAAATACATAGCATTAGATAATTTATTTTACTTATAGTAAAAACAAATTTAGTTAAATACTTGCAAAAAAAATTATATAAAAACTTAACAGATTCCAAATAATAAGTACTTGAAAAAAAATTCTACATTAAATTGTTCAAATTCTAGATTGATGCAAACAGTGACACAAACTTTTTTTTTTTTTCCTCTGCTGAAAACTATTTCATTCAACCTCAAAAATTCTAAATTCCTTCTTTTCAATTTAGACTACATCAGTGCAAAAATAGACTGAATCAAATTGACTTTTAAATTTTAAAAAATTAAGAAAAGACTGAAAAGCTAAAAAATGTCATTTGTAAAGAAATCCAATTACAGAATACTACTGAGTTCAAATAGTATACAACCATAATATTTTGTACAAAAACAAATGAAATTAAGAAGGTTTCGCTTGGTACACATATATAGAACATCTTAATGAGCATGCAAAATTTTTCCCCATGGGCAGAATGCATTGAAATGAAGAAGTGTAACTGAACGATGACAGATATTCATTTTTGACAAAATGACAGACATATAAGAGCAACATTAGTGCATTAAATTTTGTTACAGGCTTTGTGATTACCAAGGGAAAACAATCCCCAAAATGCATTCAAAATTTAATGTAGATGTATTAGTTATGGTGCTCTGTCATTTTGTCAAAAATGAAAATATGAAAGTCCTCATTTACTCTTCTTCACTCAGAGGTGGTCTGACGGCAACTGACTGCTCCCGCTGGCTCGAAAAAAATTCACTCATGGCCTTTAGGATGTTTCACATGTGTAAATCAAACCAAGCCTCACCAGCTTCTTTTATTTACACATGAAAAAATTACTATCAAATTTCTGAACATATGTAAAAACAACACCTAGCATTTTCCTTTTAATTATAATTTAGAACTGTTATCTCCCTTTTTACATAAAAAGTCAGAAACATTTTATCAATTATAGATCTGAACAAGAATCCCTCAAAAAAAAAGCATTAGATTTTAAAGCCAATCAAATGAATAACAAAAAGTATTACATTTAAAACATGGTTTAAGATATTTTTTTTTATAAAAGAAATATTTTCTATCTTATTATAAACTACTTAAAAACTAAAAAAATATTTTACTATTAATAATAAAATATTATGCACCTAATCACTACAGCAACAGATTCTAATCTTGAAGTAACAAATGCTTGTGCGACTTCGGGTGTGTAAGTTTCTAACAGATGGGGTTCTGATGCTTTTACATATGGTACAGATGCCACCATTCGCTGCCATAAACTTAGAAGATAATGAATACTATTGGGAGCAAACTGCCACATCTGTAAATATTAAACATAAAATGTTATACAATAACAAATATAAATAAAATAAATTATACAAAATTCATACAAATAATGCTTTACATCACAAATGAATGATAACATTATGTAAATAACTAAGATCTTGATTTTCAAAATGCAAAAGATTCCAAGTCTATACATAAAAATATTACCTGATCATTCAAGAAATGTTGAAATGAAGTATAAAAAATGTCTATAACTAATCAATTGAAAATATATTCATAAGCTTAATACTTCCAGTTCATACAAACAGATAGTTGGAAGCCAAAATGCACAAGACAAATATACTTAAAATTTCTTCAAAGGCCAGTAATTTTGAAAAATTACACAGCATTCACAAAATATAAGCTCATTTATTTTTACATTAAACTTTTAAGTAAATATGAAGGAGAAAACAATTTTTTATGGTTTGTTGCTGATATGATTACAGGATACTTCTAGTTTAATAAGAGAGCACTAACAGCATTTTAGATAGGAGTAAACATCATACTTTAAAAATTCGTCTAAAAGCTTAATTTTTTTGGATAGAAATCAACAATTTTACACACAACATAAACTAAAAATATCACAAGAAATGTTTAAGAAAATTTTCTTAGAATATTTACAGCTTAATCCTTTGGTAATACTCTGTCGTTGCTGATAATGTGAAATATAAAATGTAAATTTTCAATCCCTTGTCACTGCTACAGCAGCATGATTGTTTTGCTTTCTTAAATGCTTTTGTATAAACTGATGCATGAGATCCTCACTGCAACATCTTCACATCAGAATCAGAAAAAAAAGGCATGAAACTAGTGAATTTTGAGACAGTTGTACCAGGAACAGCCCCTTTCATGCATATTGGTTTCCAAAAATATCACAATGTCACACATTACAAAATATAAAATTTGCATTTTAGAGAAAACTTATAAACTTGAACTTGTTTTGCTTAATGTAGCAAAGAAATAAAATTTTGTTTCACTGCCGCAGATTTTTATAAAAATGTACACTTATCACTAATATAGCATTAGAGTTGTTGTTGTACTTCACAGGTGTTCAAAAATAAGAGAATTTTCCGATTTGGTCGATTATCTACAGAACTACTGGACAGATTTTAATGAAATTTGGTGTGTACATAGGGTTGATATTAAAAAAAAATAACCATTCAACGATTATAATACACACGCATGATCGTGCGTAACACTCATTGGAGTCGCAAGGTATGAAACAGCTGTTGCAGAATAGAACCAAAAAAATGGGTTAATGGAGGTATGGTCCCCTCTTACAGATATATAGGCCTTGCAAAGTAATTTTATGCTGGAAATAAGGGAGTTTATAAGTTCCTTTGACAATTGGAAACACTCGTTCAGCAACGCTGTTTTCAGGTCTTGGATGGTTCTCGGAAAGGGATAGCAAATTGCAATCGCCCTCTCCAGTGTCCCAGGCTTACTCTATAGGATTAATGTTTGGAGATCTGGCTGACCAATACATCCAGTGAAAATCCTCACTTTCCAGAAATTTGTCCACAAGCTGAGCTCTGTGACCTCACATTGTCATCCATCAAAAGGAAATCAGAACCAATTAGACCCCAGAAAAGGTGGATATAGGGCACCAAGACTTCTTCGCTGTACCTCTCAAAAGTTGCAGTGCCTCTTTCAAACACATGGAGATGTCAAAACATCAAACATCAAAAATGATGCCTGCCTCAACCATCAAGCTTCTGCTGCCTTAATGGTCGATTTCCATGACATAAGAAGGCAGGCAGCGGGTCCCTGGTTCTCTTCTTATGAAAGTATGACGAGAATCACTGGTTAGGCTGAACTGGGATTCATCGGTGAAGAGAAATGGTTACCCATTGATTCATGTTCCAATCTGTATAATAATAGCATCAATTTAAGTAGACTCTCCTGTTTGCAGAACTGAGCAGGATGCAAACAACAAGTCTGCTCGCAAACAGCCCCTCTCATGAAGTCTTGTAGAAACATTCACCCTTGAAACTTGGGTTATTGTGGCTGCATATAACTCATGTAAGACTGGAGAAGCTGCAACATCCCTGTTATGCCTTACTGTAATGGACAAATGACGATCTTCTCTGGCCATCAAGGCTCTTGGACAACCTTGCCCAGGCTTACTCACGATGGATCAGGTATCCTTATCTGTTTCCATAAGTTGGACATGATGCTGGGCATTTAATCAAATTATCTGCATATCTGGATTTGAGGCTGGCCTGCTTCTAGCCTACCCACAATTTCCCACCTCATTCCATCATCTAAACATGGATCATTACTAACTTTTACAGTTTGAATTTTAAATTTAAGTGATTGCTGCAAAACAACAAGAAATTCGGCAAAATGCACTAGCGAACGAAATGCAGATTTTAGCACGTGCACTTATAAATCCTGGTTTTTTTACTAGTTAGCCCACACACACATATACGCTTACATATTTGACAAACAAGATTTGCATATTTGTTTCGAAACAGTATTTTTACATTTCGTTCAATTCTTTTCATGAAATTCTACAAAATATGCAAATTTTCTTAATTTTGAACACCAGTGTATATGAGTCATTAGGCTGAAGTACAAAGGGTTAAAACATAGTTTTGAAGAACAGTTTAGAATAATTTCACTTACTTGAAGACTCTGAACAGTAAATTTAGCAATGAGTCGTATTGTTTCAGGATAGCTTTCAACTCTCACTAGTTCTCCCAATTGATAATTTGTTTTCAGTCTTGCCAGCAAACGACAAAATTCATGATAATTGCTTGTATCTGACAGTTTCTGAAATTAAATTAATTTCAGATAATGAAATGTCTAGAACTTTTAGCAAAAAATCAGGCAAGAGAAAAATTCCAAAAAGAATAAATCATAAAAGGTTTTAAAATAAAAGAATTTTAAAAAGTTGCATGCATGAAAAACTCCACAACTGCAAATAATAATACTTAAATAATAATGCTTAAATACCTTCCTTTTGAACTTACAGTAAGTAAATAAATATCAGATGTTTGTAAAGATATTTATTTGTACCTGAGGGTTCTCAAGAATTGATTTTATTCCATTTACTAATTGTGCCAAATATTTTCCACGTTCTTCATTATTAAAAAGCGTCCTTCTAACAGATGCTATTTGAACTATACAAAGTAAAGCCTAAATAAGAAAAATATGAATTAAAAATGGTAATACATCTCTAGTAAAAACAATAATGCTAAAAAAAACTATCTTTAAATAAAAAGTAAGAAATAAATTCAATTACTGAGATCTTATTTTTTAAATCCCATATGGATTATTTATCAAAGTTTCACAAATATGTGTAAATATAAAAAATCTATACTAGGTCCCTTAGCATTCACAAATATCAATATGAATTTTACAAAACTTAATTGTATTCCTTTCATTTTATATAAACACTAGAAATGTTAATTTCATCAAATTAAAAATTCTTACATAAATATAAAAAACTTTATTAGATACAATGTGTAATTTAAGGAAATAAAGCATTTCTATAAAGTATAAACTATTTACATATTTAATCATAAATAAATTAAACTCATGCATGACAACTCAAACTTCAAAATTTATTCAGGATCAAAAATTTTGAATTTCAAAACTTAACTATGAGAATCCAGAACATAAGAGTACTTATGTTCTTAAAAATCGAAAAGATAACTTTTCTGAAAAATTTACAAATCAATTATGCATGCATTACACACTATTTTTTGAGGTAGTAGCCTTCCTTAATAGTGTACTTTGTCAGCAGGATGAACTTTCTTATACCTACGTCAAAAAATCCCCCCCCCCCTATTTGGCTCATTATTTGATGGCACTCCAGACCTCAAAGGCAGTCAAGAAACTTTTTCCACCCATAAAATATTTCAGAAGCGAAAAGATGAAAGTCTGAAGGTGTCAGATCATGACTGTGAGACGGATAAATGATGATGTTCCAATGAAATGAATCCAAAAATTACTTTGCGGTGTTTAGCAATGGGACATGCATTGCCATGCAATAAATATAATCTCTTTATATTCACATTGCCCTTTTTTATACTGCATCACCTTGTATAATTTTTAGGGAATCTCAATACTACTTGGCCTTAACTGCTCTCTCTAGGACAAAAGATTCAATGAGAAGAATCTCTTTACAGTTCCAAAAAACAGAGGCAATTATTTTTTTGCAGTGAAACAATGTTTTAAATTTTTAATGCGAACTTTACACTCACACCATTTATACACATTAGTATGGCCCACAATACCATACATGTATTTAAGCAGTTTTTATTTCACTAAAAATCTGGAAAAGCCTATTTCCTTTTGCAAGAAATAGCTCCTGAACTATACTGTTACTTTACAATAGGCACTTCAAGGTCACAGATATTTCTCCCACTACTGTCTGTAATTATGACAACAATAGTTGAGATTGGACATCCCTTTTTTTTTCACTTCATTTTATTTTATTTTTGTAAACATACTTCTAATGTAAACGAATGTTTGTGTTTTATGATCATCGTTGGTTTTTTTTTTTTTTTAAATCTGCATCATTAATTTTTTTATTTTTTTTATTTATATCGTTTATAATTTTATTTTATTTTTTTTATATATATATATTTTAATTTATATATATATATATATTTTTATTAATTTTTAATTTTTTTATTCATTTATAATAATTCATTTTTTTATTAATTTATTAATTTTATAAATATCGTTAACATGTAATTTAAAACATAATTTTCTTACACCTTTATATAATGGAGATAAACAAATCAATGAAACTTTTTAAATAAAATAAATTTGAAAATGCATAAGTATTACATTAATATGTAATAATGATATGTTTTAATAATTTACGCACTTTCATTTTGAAAGAAATTATCGTTTTGGAAAAAAAAAAAAAATATTTAAGGCTTCATTTTCAAATTTTTTCAAAACATACACAAATAAATTTTTGTTTTATTAAATAAATATGAATATTTAAAATTGTGCAACAACATTTTACAACAGATCATCTTCACTTTCACTAAAACTGATATCACTATCATCTTGTAAATTAATAACAAATTTTTGAATCTCATCTTACACATACATTCCTCAATAAAGTCCTCTTCTTGCAATTTTTCAGCATGTTCAACACATTTTTTCCAGTCATGCACAGACACACAGAGCTTTCTACAGTAATTTTCTTACATCTTTAATTTTAAATGTTGTATTTTTAGCAGAAACTTCACTTTTTACCTGTATCCATATCATTTTGGTAGGATTGTACTGGCAATGGTAGAGAGGAAGTCTTATCACTTCATGTCCCATTTCATAAGCTATTTTATCCAGCTCACATACTTTATATTTTTCTTGAAGTTGATAAACAATATGCAATAGTTCTGGTACAGTGATGCTGGGAATGTGGAAAATATTTTTTCTTTGCAGCCATTCAATAATGTCAGCATTTTAATTTTTCTTGATGGAAAATTTTTCTACATATGAAGAATGATAAATTGTGTTATCCATAACTATTACACTTGGTTCTTCCATTCCTCTAAAGAAATAAAGAAACCTTCATTTGAAAACTGCATTGTTCATTTCTTTATGGTAATCAATTGTAATTTTTGACTGAAAATGAGATTGGCAGATTTAATAAAACCATGATGATTTGATCCGGCATGACAAACGATTAGTGTAAAACCTTTACCCACAGGAACTTTCAAACATCCGTGACTTGTGGAATTTTGCCATGTTTTTTGTGAATGATTCTGATTTACCCAAATTTTGTCAATGTGTGTTATTGGTTGGGGAACAAACTCTTCTGACATTTTTCACCTAAAAAAAAAATAATGGAGGAAGCCAAAATGTCATTACTTTCGATTAAAAATTTATGCCCATCATTGCATTTTTTTTGTATTTAAAGTCAAGTTATTTCAAAATTATCCAGTGACTTCCAGCATCCAGAAAAGTCTATTTTTTTTAAAAAGAAAAAAATTTCTTAAGTTACTGCAAGTAGGGTACTTCCTTCTGTCATAAAATTCTTGCACAATTTGCTGAACAACACTTTTGACGAAATCATCCAAATCTGTAAAAAGTCTTTTACATTGACCTTTCTTCTTTGGTGATTTGAAAATTGGAGCACTGATCTAAAAATTGCAAGTCGCTGTTCTGTCAGCTTTAACACAAATTCTTTGAACTGTTACATAAGAAACACGACATGCATCTGCAGTAGTTTTTGGCGCTTGCATAAAGCAGTTTTATTTTACTGCAGCACCTGTCTTAGATGAAACAAGTCTTTTCAAATAGCTGTACATGTGGAAAATTAACAGTTTAGACTGTTTTCTAATATCAGGATTAGTCATACCAAGAAATGAAAAATATAAATAAAACCAAAAATTATCAGTTAAAAGATCCAAGAAAACAAAAAAATAATAATAAACAAGAACAGAATAGTGATATAAGGAAACTAAATAAAGCATGTCCAAACACAAAGGAATTCAGATCTCGAATGCAGTGTTGAAAATAAGTGCAGTGGAGATGCTATCTTAGTCATTACCATGGTAACTGATGAAGGGAGTATGAAAATTAGTTACCTTGGCATGCCTATTCTAAAGTAACAGACTAAAGTAGTTGGTAAAAGATTCACAATCAAGACACTTATTTTTTAACACAGCGATACAACAAGTTTTCAACCAAGATATTTGAACAAACATTTCACTCCTAAGATTTCAATATTCAATGCAGAACAGCCAACATTGTAGGGGGAAAAAATTCTGCATCAGAGGCTCAGTACTCTTACTTTCTGGTCACCCCTCCTAACATCCTTCAAAACCTGAAGTCTTAGTTCTGAAACTTAAGATACATACAATTTAGAAGGAATAAAAATATATATACAATCAATTTATTGATTTGATTTACTTTACTTAATGATCCTTTAGTCTGAATATTAACACAAGACAACATACAGAACTTTAGAAAATAATGTGTGAATTATTGAAACTAAAAAAACATTACACCTCAATAATTTATCTCATAATACCTCAAGAGCAAACATATTCCAATCTCTTTTCTTCCTTTACCTACTTTAATTTTAAATATAATAAGTTCGTAGTAGAAATTATTTTGAATGCAAAATTATTTCGTAAATAGGTTTTGCATCAATTTACAGCACACTTATTTTAACAAAGGCATTAGTTCAGAAAAATTTGCCCTAAACTTATAAAGAATGCAATACATTCTTGTACTGAGCAAAAATTAATACATTTTGTCAGTAAAATTGCTTCAAAGAAAAGGTTTTAAATCAAAAAAATTACCATGGATGAAAGACCAGGAGTCAAGCTATGATACAAATCAAAAAAAAGTTGAAGTGAATTAAAATCCAAAAAGGCAGGTCTCCAACTTGTAGGAATCTGTACAGTAAACAAATCATCTGATGATTCATCTGGTGATGTTCCAATGAAGTCAAAAGATATGCAATTATAAGCCAGTCGAAGTAAATTGTTCATCAAGTTATGCTAAAAATATAAATATTTTAAAACTGTAGAGTCACAAATGATATGAAAACATTTTATTTTTAAATTCGGAAGCATGAAAAATACTATAAATAATTTTTAAATGAGACTTTTATTTAGGACTGGGTTACAGCATCAAGAGAATAAGACTTTACAATTTGATATAAGACTTTAACAATTTCACAAGCAGAAACATTATTATTCTACATACTTTAGATGTACAAGTATTTAAATATATGAACCCAAATTTGCAATCTTCTAACCAGCTACCAGAAGCCTAAGATCCTTTTCATGTTTTAGTATTCCATTGAGTGATAGTTGAGATTAGTGGTGCATAAGATTTACTATGATACACCCAAAAAGATGTTGTGATTAAAAAAAAGGTAATAAAATGTATATTAATCGATAAAAATGCATTGAAAGTTACACAGGTTAATGTACAAGACCATTTAGAAATTAAATGTACCAATGTTTTAAAAACAATGACATAAAGAAAAGGTCAAACTAAGTAAACAATATTAAAAATTGTAAAATATTGCAATTACTTTCATCTATGGTTCCTAAAGGGTGTCAAAGGGAAAATATATATTATTTCCACAGAATTTGTAACTAATGAAATCATCTTTATGAAAAGCAATCATATCATCCTTGGAAATGCTATAGGTAAAAGTGCACTTCTACGAATTTAATGGATTCATTTTAACATCCACTACTGGTGTTAAAATTAATTAAACATTATCTACTAGTGTTGAATTTGATATATTTTTGTTAGTTTGGCATTGTTATCCTTCCCTTACTTTAGTGTTATCATATGACACAGGTTCAGCTGCAGTAGCTAACAAAGTACTGGTACCTATAGAATGTTTTAGATATCAAAAATAAAAGTATCAATAATAGTAATGTCCCTTTAATGTAGAATTTTTGTGATATAAAAACAATTTTTTTTTTCCATGTGGTAAAAATCATGTACATGAATATTTCTATAAAATTTGTGTATAGGTTAAGAATACCCAGATAGTGTCCTAAATACTTATACTTTTTCTGTGTGATATTTAGCCTCAGCTTTGGTTGCATTTGACTATATTGGATATTCAAACAGGAGTTGAAATTGTTGAAACAGAGCATGTATTCATTGTGAAGAATTACCCTAGCATCAGAACGAATGAAGATGATGTAGTAACTAGAGGCCAAGTAATTTTCATTGAATTAGATTTATTTTAGAAGCAATGGAAATGGAATATATTTAATGATCTGAATGTATTAATGCACAGTTGTGGGAAGAATGAATATTAAGCTTTGAGATAAGATATAATTCACTTTAATTCCTAGTAATTTTTTAACAACCACTGATGACAAACTTTGGAACAAAATGGACAAAAAAAGATAAAAATTTATACAATTAGTTTCTAAAGAGCACTCCATATTGAAGTGAAAAATGAAATTACATCTAGTACAATTTCTTCCCAATGGAATGCTATTTGAGAATATCCAAACCTCAGATCTTAAAACAATGATGAGGATTTAGAATGGAAGGCAGGAAAGAACAATGCACGTAACTAGCACAATTATGAATTTTAGTAACTGCACGGTACTAAATGTCAGGATTTAATGCTTTTATATGATGCATTTCTGAATCTTTCACGATGGCAATTCATCCAATATGTATGACAACCTAGTTCAAGAAACCTCCGGCTTGGTTGTAAAAAATAAGTCAAGGCTCAGAAAAATTGCAATATCAAGTATTTAGGAATTAAAAATATTTCAGTGAAAAGATAGGATTTAATTTGTAAAACAAATATAGATATAGGGTCACAAAATGATAAGTCTTTGATAGAATCATGACTTGAACACATGGATTGATTGAAACATTATTGGCCAATCAACTGTAGCAGAAATAGCATATAACTTGTTTCATTTGCTTTACTCCGTATACGTTTGTCATGTAAAAATGCAAAAATTGGAAAATAGGATGAAAAATAACACTTTTCTCAAATATATAAAGTGCACTATTTAAGAAGTATAGAACAGATCTATACTAACTTAATTCATTTTTGGTACTGATCCCTTCCAATGCAATTTTCTACATATAAAAATAAACTTTTTTTTTTTTTTTTTTTTTTTTGCTTAAGCAAAAATATACTCAACTTTTTTCCAACAGCAGAAAGTTTTCTTATGATCTTACAAAAAACTTAAGCTTCACATCAAAAGGACTTTTTTACTAAACTTATTTTACAGTTTTATTAACACTATTTTTAAAACATAATACAAATTTGCCATTTTTCAAACACTGTATTTTATATTAAACACACAAATTGTTACATGATATCCCAAGACACAGGCAAATTAAGGAAATAGAGCCAACATAGATATGTATAAGTCACAAAATGAAGAGAAAAAATTCAATTAACATAAGGGTAAATAAAAATTCTCAGTGACATTCTTTTTCTCCCTCTGTTTTTTGTTTAACAATTCTTAATATTAAACTGCCCTTACATATCTGAAGAATATAAACACATCTCTAGCAGCTTCATCTAAAATTATAATTCAAAAATCAGTAAAAGTATAAGCTTTCAAACTTAAATATAAAATTCCCAGGATTAGGTTGTAAAGCTAGTTTTTCAATGAGACGCCAGATAATTAAGACAAAAATACAGGCATAGGTAGAAGACAAAATTCAAAAATTAATACAAAAAAAAAATATTATTAATGGTAAAAAATTATATGATGGTAATAATAATACAATGATATAACAAATTTCAATCATAAATTAGCAAATCCCATAACATTCTGCTATTTCCAAATACTCTAATCAATATTGCCTTTCCCAAAATATTCTATTCTATATTTGTAAAGACACTGGCCTTTTTCAAAAATGATACTATTTAAATGATAGAAAACTGCAAATATAAATCTGCAAAAAAAGTACATATATATGCATAATTTACAAAAAAATAGGTAAACATATCATAAATAGTATACCAACATGGATGAAAATAACAACTAATTTAAATTATAAGCATATCAAAAATTTAGATGCAATAATAATTTCTCTTAAAACATTAGAGAAGACAAATTTTCAGATATACCTCATCTTCATCTTTGTAAGATGGAGTTTTCCAATTTTCCAGAGCTCTCCTAAGCAAATCACAAGCCAATTGAAATATATCATATAACTCTGTATCTCTGAAAGATGTTGCTGTTTTACGTTGCTTGGTTAACGATTTGTTAGCTTCCGCCTATAAGACAATAATTGAAACTTTGAATCTACAAACCACTTTCAACTATACAAACACAGACAATTCATATCACAACATATATATATATATGAGCCGCTCAGAAGCCAATGCGGTTAAGTCCAAAACACAAAAATTGAGAAAATTAATGTTTTTTGATACATTAGTTTTTAAAATTCTTGGTTTATTAATTTAATTAGAAAAGTATACAAAGTCTTTTTTCGAGATGTAAACTCTGCAAAAAAACAAGATATGTACAGGATGTGTAAATAAAAACGTAAATATTTATTGAAATAAGGACAGCATCTTAAAAATTTTAGGACTTATACCTTTTGGCAGCTGAAAAAGATAAGAAATTTATGTAGAAATAATAAAATAACATTTATTGTCATAAGTTTTATGTTTATTCATCATAACAAACATCATCTTCTTCCGAGTTATTTAAATGTAAATCTTGATCTCCATGTGTTGTCTTTAATGTCCTGTAAAAGTCGTGTTTAATTGGAGGTATATACTTTAATAAACACGTCTTTTTTTGTTTCTCTTGAAATTGTTCCACCATGAGGATATAATATAGGTTGAGTTATATTTTTTAAATTTACTGGCCATCTATTTTTGTTTTTTTTTATATCAATTACATGAAAGGTATCGTCCTCATCAAAATTATATTTGAACTTAATGCTGCTTGGGTTTGACCTTTCCAATTTTATCCATCTCATATTAAGCCATTTGACTGTTAGTCCACTTGTTGATTTTTTTCTGTTGGTAACAGCTTCTTCCAATGGTTTTGTGGAAAGAAATTCTTGTGGATTCATTTCGACAACTCTGAAAGGGTTCTTACTTTTACTATTTTGTATTATATGATACCAGTCACTAGGGTTATAAATATACGGAATTTTTTTTGTATAAGCTTCTATAACTGCAAAATCAGCATCATTGGGCAAATAACTGTGCCCACTTAATAAAAATTTAAGCTCAATTGATTCAGCTTTTATATCTTCACTCTGAACCAATTTCAGTAAACTTAACACAGTTTTTATATTTCGATTCTGTCCTGAACATGAATCTGAATACATTATAATTTTTTGAAAATCCTTTGCGTACAATTTAATGTGTTTAGTTAAACACGATGACACTTCTTGTGAACCCCGCGATGCTTGGGTTATAGGCCAAACATACATGTAGCCCTCGTTAGTCTTTAAATCATGGCAACCAAGATTGTATACATATAAGTTTCTCTTGTAATTTTTGTGTTTTGACGCACATGCATAAAACTCAAACAATTCTAATTAGAAATAACGGTTACAGTTATTATGAATTTCTTGTTTTTCAGTGTTACCAACAAATATCGAAAGAAGAATTTAATTTTTATTTCAAAGTTTATGTAAAAAAATATTGATAAAAGGTGGACTTATTCACAATGGCATCTGAAATTATTATACAATATATTCAGAAGCTATTAAAAAAAGGGCTGTCTAACCTAGAAAAAAGTAACCAACGAGTAAATCCTTTAATAACTAAGAAGATTATTATTTATTTCATCAAAATTTCCAAAAATCAGAAAATATCAAAAAATGGACTTAACCGCATTGGCTTCTGAGCGGCTCATATATATATATATATATATAAAAAATTTCCCAGGTCCTGTATCACTCTAGTTATGATGGGGTTTTTTTTACATTTAAAGTTTGGGATCAAAATACAGTTTAATAATTTATAATGCATATCAGTTAACACTACTACAAAAAAAGAAAATATTTAAATATAAAAAGGAAATGTTACAAAATTATAATAAGCTATAAATCATTATCAATTCTTAATTGGCCATCATTTGTTCTTGATTATTAGTCTAAATCTGTTACATATTCTTACAATTCAACTAAAATTATTTGATGCCATGTGTTGATTATTTGAATCAGTTCCCTTTTGTTAATAGGATTTCTTTCTTCATAAATCTGTGGAAATTGTTCACAACAATTTATCAACTGAATTTAAATACAAATACTGGGCTGTCAAATCCATATATTTGATCACATCATTGCTCTTGAACTCCCTATGGTAGAGAGCATTACCATCCTGAAAGGCAAAATCCCCACTGAGGAAGAAAACTTGTGAAATTAATAGCATTTCTTCTTTTAGTTCTGAACAATATATTGCATTAAATGTAATCCCTGCAACTATGTGTAATCTCCCAAAGTAGTATTTTTTCATCCCACCAATCTTCATTTACTTTGTAATTCTGATAGTAATGATTTCTTTTTAGCTCTACACCCATGCAATCCCAACTTCAAGCAATCTCATTGTACTATAACTGAGCAGCAACCTCAATAAACAAAGATTCTTTCCATTCAGGAAGCAGTTCAATTGATTTCAACTTCCAATTTCTAAATGAAAATCTTTTCCATATTCCTTGACATCTCTTGTTGATAAACACATTGGACAACCAGATCGTGATGCTAAACATGTAAACATATAACATAGTTTAATATCTTTGAGTAGTTCTAACAGCCATAAATTGATTACATCCTACTTTGTTAGATATTTGTTAATGATTAAAACCCTTTCAGAAGGAGAGCAACAATGTGATACTTACACTCATTCAACAGAAACTTGTATTTCATTTAAGATTAAATGCAATCCAAGCTTCTTAGTATTTATGATCATTCTAAAGCAAACAATTATCCCTCATGCAATTAATTGCCTGAAAATTATGATTGTATGCTATAATCTGTAGAATGGCATCAAAATATTTTGACATTGGTGCATAGGTCAGAGTCACTTCACAGTGCACAAGAAGCAGGTGGAGTTATCAACTTCAAAACTGCATTGGGAGCAATTTAAGAGAGAACTGAAGGATTTTTTGCATAAAGTTGTTACCATTGATGAGACTTGGATTCTGGATAATACACCTGAAAACCAAGTAAAAACCATAATGGATTGCTAAAGAAAATGAAGTGAATCAGTTTCAAAGAAGATGAAGACAGCTCATGGGCTGGAAAAACTATGACAATGGTTTTTTGAGACACAAAGGGCATCATACCCAATGATATCTCACAAAAAAAAAAAAAAAAAGAAAAACAATCACTAGAAAATATTAGAGAGTAATTGTAACACTTCAACAAGAAATGGAAAGATATGCTATTCCAATTCCCCTTCCTAACATATTTCAGAGCCCCTTTGTGTGTATGTATATATATATATACATGCGTGCAAGCGTAACGATTTCCTAATATTCAGTACTTCTTTATTTTGGTCCTGTACAAATTCATATTATTAAATATATGCCTCCTGAAATATTCAAATAACTTCAACCCTCTAAAGTTGTTACATCAGTAATATATCTTGTCGTATGAAGAGGCAACTGGAATCGACTTATTTGCAAGCAGATTAGTTACCAAAATTTAACCTAAAGTTGTTTTATTCGCAATATGTCATGCAATATAATCATTGTGTGTCCAATTGCATACATATTCAAATCATGTGATTTATCAATAGCTCACTCAATTATGTAAAGAAGTAAGTTTTTTGGGTTGATTCAAGATTTGTTCCACCTGTGCAAGTGCTGTCTACTTTTCTTTTGTGATATATTGCTTCTAATGAGCGTGTCTGTAAAGTCATCAGCATATATAAAAATGCAAGTTTTGAAAAAGGATTGAACTTCTTTCCTACAACAAATCACCATGAAAATAGCAAAATGAATGTCCATGAAACACCTATGCTACATTGTAAGTCAAAAAATACATTTATATACTAATTTAGCACAGCTTCTTATTTCTCTGAATAGAATTTAAAAGCTGCACATTTTCTTAAGCATTGCATAACATTTTTATTTGAAGGAAAGCAAAAAAAAATTACTTACTTCACTGATTTGATTAATTTCACAAGTAACTTGAGACAGTAATTGTACACCTATAACACAATACTCAACAGGGCCCTAAAAATTAAGGTAAAATCAAATTAGGCTGCAAAACAAAAATTGTATTGTTAACACAAATTTTCAAATGTCTGATAAAAGAAAATAGTGACTGTGTGTGTATGTTTTTGTAAACAACAGTACATTAATACATCTTTAATAATGTTTGTAATATTACAGCCATATTTTGGTTAGATGGTGAAAAAATCTAATGCTAACTCACCTTGTTCAAATACTTAGAATTATAAAATATTAACTAAGTTCCATTTCAAACATATTCAGTGCACATTACCAAATGCTATATTTAAAAAAATTGCTTTGAAATATTAGCCAGCAAAATGCTCTTAAAGCTGGTAGGGATTATAGTCTGGGGACTGTTTTGTAAATTGAAATGGTACTCCTGGTATGCAAGAAATTCTCTCCCCCTTGGATCAACATTACTGTGACATCCTTGACAAAGATGTGCTTCCTTTGGTGCAATTCCAACATCCGAATAAAACCTAATCCTTCAACAAGGCAATGTGCATGGTTATTGCTCCCAAAACATTTCTGAATGGTTCAATGAACACTCAACAGGTATGATCTTACTTTCTGGGCCATTTAGGTCACCTGATCTTAGTCCCATCAAGAACATCTAGGAACAAATCAAATGTTTGTTCAACCCTCTGACCCTGCTACATCAAATCTTCATTAACTGTGGGAGATTGTTTAGAGGCTATGAGTCCAAACAACTTCCTAATGCATCCAACATCACATCATTACAGAGAAAGGCAGGGCTACATTATATTAAGACAGGTATCAAATTCAATTAATTACTCTTCAGTGTGTTTGTATATGCATGCATATATAAACTTGTGAACACACATTAATGAGAGCCTTTTGAAAAATAAGTTTACATCTAAATATTTAAAAGGGGAGAAAATATGGAAGAAACTTTTCATTCAAACTAGAAAATTCAAAATATTCCAGAATACAAAATATTAACCAAATACATTCATTATATTGAAAATTCCAGTACATTATTAAAGAACATACTTTAAAATTGAATTTTATTTTAAATTAATTATTATTTTGAATATATATGCTAAAGAATTTTGAAAACTTGTCTTCAAAAATATGAAATATAAACAAATTTGTGTATTTTTTCATATTCTTTTATTACTGCTTTAACCTTACATAGCCTATTTAAGTATGCCAATAGAAATTATTCAATCATGATTGCTTTCACAATAAAATGTTGGCATTTCTTATAAAATTGATTAGAAGCATTAAATATAGTAATAAACAACAAAATAAAACCTATATCTCAAAAGCAGAATAACTTCAAAATGCACAAACCTGTAAAAATCCACTTAGTTGAGTAATCACATTTCGAAAAACATGCTCCTTTTTGAAAGTTTCAAACCATCCAATTTTAGTGAGGCGGGAAAAAAGTTGAACTAAAGCTTGTGTGACAAAACTAGCCAACTTAGGACATCTTGCAAGATATGACAAAACGTAATTTTCTGGAATCAAAATTTTCAAACATTATATGATAGAAGTAACATCAAATAGTTAAAAATAATGATGCAAATGTTTACATCAATCTAATACAGGAAGGGGGGGGCAGGAAAAATCTGTTTAAAAAAGTATCCATTAATAAAAAATTTATTATAAACAAAATATGATTTAAATATCAAACACATTTTAATATTTCAAAATATTAAATGCTTCAGATACTCATTTAACATTAGAGGATACCCATTTTTAAACCCTCATAACTGCAGAACTTTCAAGTAGAATTTTAAAAAAATTCAAATTTCAATTTCAAAAACTAATTTGAAAATGATAAATCATATATTAAGACAAAAGCTGCATTGATAATGAAAAATTATGTTTTAGAAGCTAAATAAGCATGTTTATTAAATTCATTAATCTATTGATGATATAATTTAATTCCCTTTAAGCCAAATTAACATTGATATTGATTTTGTCCAACTGAGATGAAAATGCAAATTCTGAAAGTTGTTATGGGTATCCATCTCTTTTTTTATGAATGTACATAAATAAATATTAAAATCTGTTAAATATTCAATTAATCCATCAGTTTTTGTGTCTTATAAAATTGTACATGTAAAATCTTGCTATTAATCATCCTTATATAACTAAATCTGACTCTTTCAAAACACCCTTATATTAAAAAACTAAAATCCCTCAAATTAAATTAAGTTTATTTAGCATCGAAAGTATATGATCACAAGTATTTAAAAAGTATACATAACTAATAAATAGTATACAGATTCAAAATTAAAACATATTCAAAATCTTCAGACTTTATAAATTATTTTTATAGGTAAATTTTTATAAGAAATAAGCAATACAATTTTTTTTTTTTTTGTTCTTTAATGTACTGTTAAAATACACAGCCTATCATTTTTTCAAAGGAAGAAATATTTTATCATATTCAAAGGAGGAAATATTCTCATAAGCTAATCTCATGTTAAATTTTTAAAAAAATTAAGAATATAATGCAGGCAAAATCAGATTTTTCAATCATGAATATATGTTGCAGTTATATCATTTAATTCATTAAAATAAACAGAACTTAATACAGTACTCTCTAGATAACATGGCAAATATTGGTCCAGAGCACTGCCAGATCATCTAAAATGCTGAATTACTGAAATATCACTAAAAATCTTTGTTTTTTGGTTTGGTTTTTATTAAAGTCCAAATAGAAGCAATACGAGGACTACTGATCATTTTAATTTTGATCATTGATCTCAATCATTGACGACAAAAACAACATATTTAAACAACTAAAGCTAAGTATTATTGCATAAAACTTAATACAATACAAAAATGAAGTGTCAAATTCATGAAGTAACTCAAACTGCAAAAAATGCATGGTTTGGTATGGATAGCCTACATCATTCCATAGCAGTAGAAATCAAAATATTTGTAAGGCTTGTCTGCCAGTGTAAAAACATCATATTGCTGGCAGAGATGGAATGGTGAAGTATCTGATTATAGAGGAAGTAATGTACTTAAATAATATGCATATTAAACAGTAAAAAAAAAAAAAAAAAAAAAAGGGTCCATATAAAATTTTCTCAATAAACAAAAAAAATTAAGCCAAAAACTGTGAATATTTTTCAAGGCTAAGAAACGATCTAAAAGATATTAGAACTTTTGTTACAAATGGGTAAGTCCAATTTATCAATTAAGGTACAGGAGGGAAATGCAAAAAATAACAGTGTCCTATGAATAAAGTAGATTCAATAATAAAAATACCCAGCTGTGAAGCTCCCTTTATACAAAGAAATATTACGATTTATTAATGCTACACATACAGAAAATGAGGTGTTACATAAATGGAATTCAATTAGATAATATTCATGCTACTACAATTTAAGAAAGGAGAGAAATCTACAAAGAATTGCACTGATAACAGCACTACAAAAGGATAAACAATTCAAAGCTCTAATTTATTAACTTAGATCAATTACATAAAGTCTAATCACATAGCAACATTTATCAAAAAAATACCAAATACTAATGCTTTCTTGCAATTAAATTTCCTTCAACAAAATAAGTCATGAAGATAAAAAAAAAAAATAAGTCACATCCAGTATTTAATTTTAAAAAGGGTTAATGTTATTTCCTACATAACCCAAACAACAGATCTTAATAGAACATTTTTATCACAATATAATAACAGAAATTACTCTAAAAGCAAAATAAAAATAAAACATCAGATAGAATTATAGAAAATTTTATACTCAAATACCACCTAAAACACAAGAAATTTCTTTCTTACATCATTTTTTTTTTTCCCCCATTAATAAAAGTGCAGTAAATATTTATTTGTCAGTATAGCTTTGTTTTTCAAAAAAAAAAAACATTTTTAAAGCTTTTAATGTAACCAAATAGTTAGAGCAATCAACTCTAACATTTGACATTTATATTCCAAATATAGACCATAAACTAAAATAACACCAAGTTATTTTACCCGCCAAAATAATGTAACTTACAATTCTTTAATTAAGAGTTAAAACCTGTTCAACAAACCAGATTTATTTCCAACCATTATGCTGCATTTCATTCACTAGGTTAGGAGAATTTTACAAGCCTTTAGCAAAAAAAGGGTCTCTTCAGAAAAATTACAAAAATATAAACTTTAATTAGAAAGATTAGAGAAATTCATGCTTATTTTTTTCTCAGTACCTTATTTCTAACAAAAAATATCTTTTCTTATATTATTGTCACTATATTTTTTTTTTTCTATTAATATACATATAATGAAAAGAGAAAATGAAATTATACTTACTTATTTCTATCCGTTGCTGTAAGGTAAGAGTTTGAGGATTTCTAGAAACTAATTTTGTCAGTGTTGTTGCAGCTAACAGTTGAGCATATGATGACTAGAATTGCAATAAAAGATTTAACATATAAAGATTCTATCATATACTAAAATATTCACAAGACAATACATGCTTCTACATTAAAAATTTTAGAATATTTTTAACTATAAAAACTAATGGGAATTTCTATAAATCTGTAGGTACAAAAATCAGTAAATATTCATGATTAGCCATCAGTAAATTGGCTAAGTAATCACAATATTTAACCCAATATCTTAATTTTGTAGTATTTTAAGAAGTTTTTTTTTTGTAGTATTTTTGTAGTATTTAATACTCCTTTTATTCATGTATAGTCAATATTTGCGTGTTTTTCACAGTAACTAAAGCAATTTTAAAAAGAAAAATAATAATACAAGCAAATGGACTGATGCCACACTTGGAATCTTCTTAACTTATAATATGAAAGTTTAAAAAGTAAAGAAATAACTAATTTTCATATTTTTATTATTACCATTAAACAAAATGAATAAGCTACTATATATATATATATTAACCGAGAAATTCAAACATTCAGAACTAATAAAATATTTCCCCAATATTTATGTTTCATCAAAGACAGCAAACATATACAGAGTGTGAATACATTTTTAGAAAAAATTTATAAATATAATTATTTGGGGAAAACAATTCTTGTCAGTAGCTTCTTCGTTGAAATTTAAATTGATTGATACTTTCAAATGTATTCTTTCAAATGGCTGATGTAAACATGCTGTAGATAGATGGATAAATTTTTGCACTTTCCAAGAAATTTCGATATTTTAAAATGTTGTGAAATGCACAGTATAAAATTATCTATGAGTAAAATAAATAAATATATCGATCCCAAAAGAAAAAGTCATCAAACAATACATGAACAGAAGACTCCAAAGACCAGAAAAATGTACATCCTATTTTAGATGTTTCTAGAATGAAATCAATGAAGAGAAGAATGAGGGGAATCTAGTTATGCAGAAATCCATTGCAAACATCTATAGTAACAATTAACAAAATAATAACCAAGATCTACAGCTTAAAAAAGGTTTTTATAAAATCTAATGTTCGCCGTTTTTTGTCGAGACATATGTTCAATGCAAGACATTTTATAGAACAATGTATGAAAACCATTTTAGTAGGAGACAAATTGAAATAAATTGTTACTCTCAATGAAGAAAAGGATTTCCCTAAATAATCTGCAACAAAAAGTCTACTTACAATTAAAATGGGGAGGGAAAATGTTAGAAACTGTTCCAAGAATACAAAGAAAGTTTCAGGTCAAAGCTCTACGAGTTTCTCTCACAAATGAAAATTAATAATAAATTTTTTTTAATGTTAAAATCAACTCGTCCAACTATCAGAAGAATGTTTTATGTCCGATAATTTACAGAAGAAATTCAATTTCTTTATCCTTTGTACTTTCAAGGAATGAAACTGAATTAAGACAAAATCACCAGTCAAACTTTAAAATTTACATTAACATATACCTCTTCCACATATTTCAGCAAAATCCCCTTATATTTAAACTATAGAATATTATGCCTCAACTATAGAATATTATGCCATTGGACAGCTGAAAAATCTCCTTCTAAGTGCAAACCCATCACAATTAATGGAATATGGAAAGTTGTGGAAGAAAAATGGCAAGCAATGTTTCGAGAAATTTAACAAGAGGCACCCTTCTAGGATGGAAAGCATTATGCAGACAAATAGTCCAGAAACAAGGTTAACAAATCATATATAATCTTCACATTTTAAATATTAAAAAAAATGGCCCTGAAATTGTTTTAAAAATATGTAAACATCATCAGTAACTTTGAAAACATTTGTACTTTTTGTCAACTTTAATGAATCATATTTTGGTTTTAGTAATTATTTTATGTTTCTTTAAAAACATAAGAGATAATGTTTGTTGCAGAGATTCGTTCTTTTAAGAATAGTAACGAATGAAAAGAGAATTGATACAAGAAAATGTTTCTCCTGATTCAGCTATAAGAAAAGAGGGGAAATAAACTATTTAGAAAAGATTCATACAGTCCTTATGTATTGTTCAAAAGGACATTTTTTCATAAATTTCAGACCACACAGCAAATAAATATTTTTATTGGCAGTTTGCAAACATTTATTAAAAAATTAACAGTTTCTTTAAGAGATACATTATTTTCCAGAAATATTAAAATTATATGAATTTAATTTTTTTAAAATAAATACTTAAAAAAACTTTTTTTTTTTTTTTTTAATTTGGATGGGGGAGGGATAAAAGATCATGAAAATAGCCAAAAGTATTTATAAATTACACAAAGATAATCCTAATACTTGTTTTTTTTTTTTTTTATTCAGACTTGTAACTTTTAAAAAATTGTATAAGGACAAACTTTTACACTTTGTCATACTGAATTTTTAACATTTAATTTCACCAATTTTGTCTTTTTAATACACAGGTCAATTTCAACTATTCAATCAAATTTAGTAATGATTAAAATGAAGAGAAGCATATATTAATTTAAAAATACTGTGATTTTTTTTTAAAAAAAAAAAGCTAATATAGCATCAAACTTCTTTTGGAGAGTGTTACTATTTCAAAAAGTAAGATAAAGTAATAAAATTTGCGTGAGAGGATAAGTGTAACACAAAGCAGTGACAAAGGCATGGCGCAGGGAAAATTGTTAATTATTTTGAATGTAATTAAATTAGTGTAATACTACAGACAATTACCATTTCATGAATAAAATTATTAAAAAGATTAATTACGTTTAATGTGCAAAATTTACTCTTGATAGAAAAGTCTCTGAATATATATATAGTAGGGGAGGGTGTTATTTCATGTTGTAGAATAAATAATAATACAAGTTAAAAACCTAATTTGCACATGATATTAATATATTCCATAAAAAAATCCTATTAATTTTGTCACTTCTTTTAAAAAGATACATCCTTTTATTCCTTTTAATGACAATACTTCTATAATTTGAACATACTTGGTTTTTTATCATATAAAAGTTGTATGCTGTTTTGGACTTTGTAGTCGCATCTTTTCATCACATTCACCACTTTATGTCCCCACCACTGCTTCGTGGAGCAATCGCCACTCAAATTAGTTCGAAGTATTAAACAGAGAATGATTTTAAATAGCCTACATGCCAAATTTCATTTCTATCCAGTCATTAGGTTCAAAGATTTCAGAAAAAGCCATTAAAGGGCCATATACTGGATACTTTGTACAAATAATAATTTGTACTCAGATTTTGTACAAATATTATATATATAACACATCAATCAATAACTCCCGAGACTAACATTGAAAACAACATTTTTTTTGCAAAATTTTTTTTTTATTCATCAACATAACACCTTTGCTTAATCTACCTTTAGGTGATAACTGCTCCAACGCTTTTCCCAAATCTTTTTTTTTTTTTTTTTTTTTTTCCTTTTTCAGAAATTTTTTTTATAGTAAATACTTCATAAAACAGCTTTCTGAATCATCGAATTGTTGTTTTTGTTCCATCGAAAGCAATCAAGGGTCCCACTTGAGAAAAACCTTTTTCATGTCTCAATTTTTCATGAGGATAGTAAATACACTTCCATGTGATATTCTGTTCATCCTCAGCAATCTCACGCGTTCCTTTATCGATCTTCATTATATTTTTGTCAGCTTCACCATTTCGTGTAGATCTGCACAGGGTCTACCCAAGCCAGTTCCGTCATTTGATGTCGTGGAATTTACCATACGCTTAAACTCGCGAATCAACGACAAATCGTTGTTTTGATGGACAAGAGTCGGTAACATTTTCGATCCATTGTTTCATTAACGGGTGTTTTACCCATTAAAAACACTGTATCAGAACCGACCTTTTTCGTTTTCCATTTTTAAACAAACTACAAAACTGAATTTTACTCAACCCTGATAACTCGAGCTTTCTGGTCCGATCGAGCTTAAAATTTTGACACCTTCAAAAAGGTTAGTACTCTCGAAGACCGTTACTGGTTTACTATCGAGCCATCTCTGCGTAAGCGGGAGTTTATTGATGTGAAATAATTATATAATTATTAGTATATTATGGTATATATATATATACACCGATTCTTAATAGTTATTAAAACATTTTTATAAAGCTTCTAACTATGCTTTATTTTACATTTCCATTATTTTATTTGTTACAATATACACTAAAGTCAATATTAGTATAAATACAAAATGAAATATTGATATCTTTTCAATTTTATACTGTTAATTGCTAGATGATTATTAATCATAATTAACAACTTTAATGCTGCATGTTTTCTTTTTAAATTTGACCTAGAATATTTCTGAATTATTTAAAATAATTATATAATATTTCCTGTATTATAGATTTTATGTGACATAAGGAGGAATCAATTATCTGAATATTTTGTACATTGCAATGCACCTTTTATTTTTAAAAGATTTATAAATTCCTTTTGCAATACTTTTCTGTTTTTTTTAATGGAAATAATTATCTATCAACTGGATCACATCCTTGAAAATTTTGAGTTTGCAGATTTTCATATATTGTACATCAGACATCCATTTAAGAGTCATTTTAAGCTCCCAACTCATAAACTAAGAATTTTGAAATTTATGTTTATTTTCTGCTGAAAAGTTTGAATAAAAACTGTAACAATGAGAAAATTATTTTAAAAGAAGCTAGTTTACTCCATACACATAAAGTTCAATCCATTAATATAATTTAGTTCCTTATGAGCGCCTCAATGACATTTGCATAAAAAAACAAAGTTAAACATGTGCCTTGAATTTTTTTTATTTAAAAGAATTAAGCAGCAAAAAAAGAAGGTTGTCAATAGTAAGCAATTTTTGTCACTTTGAAATGTACTGCTTTTCATTTCATATATATATTTAAAGTATGTAAATTTAATTTAAATATATCAACAATACTACATTCTCCTTCCTAGCAAGAGCACGACAGGTTGTAATAACAACAGCGCATAGAACGTTGACAGAGCTTTTCTACTTGTGTCTCTCTTCAGGATTACTGAATCATAAATTGTCTTACACACAAAACTTCTAATTGGGAAACTTCAAAATCAAAAAAAAATATGAATAACAATTTGCCAAGAGAAAAAGGCTTAAATAATTTTTTTTTAAAAAAAAATAGCTTCAATGACAAAATATTAGTTCAGATCATCATTAGTATAAAATAAAATGATTTGTTTAACTTAGCAAATGAAATTTTTCATGAGAAATAATATAACACACATACACTGTTGCTCAAATTAAGAGAATTTTCCGCATTTTAATTGATTGCTTCCAAACACTCCACTAGGAGTTTTAACTGAAATTTGGTTTTGACATAGGGTTGTATAATAGGTTGTACATAGGTGTCTGAAATAAAAAAAACGTATCATCTAATAGCACCCATGATCAATATTGAATCATTATCAAATCAGCTGGTATGAAACAGCAGTTAAAGAATAGAATCAAAAAACATGATTGGCTCAGTAGAGGTATGGTCCCCTCAATATACAGGCCTGTAGTAATTTTATGCTGGAAATAAGGGAGTTTATTGAGTTGGCCGCAGGTCGGCACTCGCGTCACATGTAATACTGTTTCAGGTCTTGAGTGTTCTGGGGGGTTTCAAATTGCCTGCTCCAATTCCAAAGCATCCCAAGCATCATAGGATTTGAGATCAGCTGATAATCCATCTGGCAATATCACACTTTCCAGAAATTCGGTCATTGGAACTCGTATGAGCTCTTAGTGAGCCACTCAGTTTCTATAAAAGGATTAGGACCAAGCTGCACCCCGAAAAGTGCCATGATTGGCTATTTGGTCTTATTAACGTCGCACTAGAAGCAACACGGAAGGCTACACAACAGACCCTCGTAATTGAACCTCCGCCAAGTAAGAAGAGGACTGACACCCGGAGCTGGCACTTCCTCTCCAATCCCCCACCACGCCGACAGGAGTGACCTGGTCTCCAACAGAGGTACGTGCATCAGCCCCACACGGCGGTCTTTAGTAAAGCACTTCAAGGCTCGAATCCATAACCCCATATACTTCTCAAGAGAAAGCGCCTCTTAAAGACATGAAGTGTAAGTGGCCATCCAAAATGATGCCTGCCTCTGGACCATCAAGTCTCCGCTGCCGTAGTGGTCGATTTCTATAACATTATAGGGCAGGCAAAGCGGGTCCCTTGGTTCTCCGTATGAAAGTATGGCGAAAAATCTCCACTGGTTAGGCTTGAACTGATTCAATGGAAGAGAAACGATCACCCATTGATTCCATGCCCAACTGTACAATATTAGCACCAATTTAAGGGTTCTCCTGTTTGCAGAACTGAGAGGGATGCAACAAGTCTGCTCAAGCAAACAACCTCTTCATGAAATCTTCTGTGCAAAATAGTCGGTCCTTGAAACTGTTCTGTGGAAGCATACAACCCAGGACCTGAGAAGTTGTAGCATCCCCCGTTAACTTCGTTATAATGCGGAGATAAATGGTGATCCTCCGGCCGTCGTATATCCAGTGTGTGTGTGTGTGTGTGTGTGTGTGTGTGTGTGTGTGTGTGTGTGTGTGTGTGTGTGTGCAGGTACGACGTATATATATGTGCATATATATATACAATATACACATATATACGTGTGCGTGCGTGTGAACCCACAATCTTAACTAATATTAGGCTATTGATCTCTTCAAAACTAACCTTTGACTTAATAGAGATTAACAAGCAGAAAGAAAACGTTTTGTAGTTTTATAGTAACGCAAAAAAAAAAAACGATTTTGCTTTTTCTGTTAACACAGTTTTGTCAGTAGAGAATAATAAAATGATTTAAAATGTATTAAAATAAAATCGACACATTTTCACAGAAAGATTGATGTTTAATAGAGAATTGTAATAATCAAAGGAGCACAGGGTAAAACATTTTTATAATGTATCTTATGGTTGAAAACAATTTTACGGAGACATTTCTGTATGGTTATCAGTAAAACCTTTCCAATTTATTTAAAGTTATTTGAATCAGTAAAAAGTGTTTGAAAACACTTTTGCACTATTAACAAATTATTTGAGCAAAAAAGTATAAACACTTTAGAAAAGCACAGCTATTATAAGCATTCTTTTTTTTCCTCGAATCTTGCAATGAATTTTTTTTTATATTTTGTTAAAACAATTTTTTTATGAATCTGACAAATACCGCAATTATTCAACAAATAAAAAATATAAAACAATGTCATTGTTCATTAATATTAACAATCTTCTTAATACCGTTTATAAAATGCTGAGAAATGTGATTTGTACTGCTTAAATGGTTTTTTTATATATTATTTATAAAATGCTTGAGATAACACCTAGTAAAGTTCGAATCTAGTGTGATTTAAAAGTAAAATCCAGATTCTGATTATGGGCTAAGAATTTTTCTGCTGAGAAAATGAAATCATCTGAAATTTGAGTTAAAAGGACGATATGACACACACAGTCATCTGAATTCAAAGGTTTCACATAGTCTTAAAAAATTTCAAGCATCGAAAGTTCAAAGTTAATTGTGTGTTTCCAATATAGAAAGCAACGAAGATATGAAGTCTATATATCAGCTTATTCAGAAACGTAGAAATATTTTCTAGTACAAGCATTAAAAATAATAATTTAATTTGAAGAATACCGAACCGACGCTAACTTTCACATTAATGAAGTCCAAAAATTCAGTCTACCATCTAGCACTCCGATCAATTAAGTGAATTGATATAAAAAAAAATAATAATTAAAATTTAGTTACATCTCCCAAGTATAACAAATATTTTATAACAATATAGATCAGTTAATAATGATAAAAATTTCATTTAGTTTATCTGTCTCCTGAAGAACCGCTGCGTGTGCAGTGTGTGTGTGTGTGTGTGTGTGTGTGTGTGTGGAGGAGGAGGGAGTGAGCAGGAGTGAGCAGGAGTGAGGAGTGAGTGAGTGAGGAGGAGGAGTGAGTGAGGAGTGAGTGAGCAGAGAGAGAGAGAGAGAGAGAGAGAGAGGAGGAGAGAGAGAGAGAGAGAGAGAGAGAGAGAGAGAGAGGTGGGGAACCGAAAGAAAAAAGAAAGAAAAATATTATAACTACAAAATACCAATTGAAAAATTATTTGATTGACGAATGATAAAAAAACATTCCAATTTTTAAAAAAGTTGTTCCACGACAAAGCGTAATTAAAAAACGTAATTTAGCTTAAGAATTCCCAACTAAATATTGAATGCTGTGTTATATGCATGACATTTAATTGTGCTTGAAAGTATTTTTTTAATACTTATGTAAACTGCTTTTTCATTTCAAGATGTGCTTATAGTTCTCAAACAATTCAAAATGAATATTAATTAGAGTAAAGGGCATTTTCCGAGAACCAGACTCTAATGAAGCAAATGCTATCAAGAAAAGAAAATACCTTCTTCAAATTTCTAATGCCTTTTTATTTTCACAAGCAAAACATTCTAAAGTTTAAAAAAAAAAAAAAAACGTTGCCAATATTAACATCAAAAAGAATAAAAACAGAAGGTTCTGCCTTAAGAATCAATTATTAAATTAAATATTTAGATAAGAGCCAATGATTAATTATTAAAGTAGAAATTAATATTCCATTCAGATATTAAAATGAAAGCAGACGATAAAATATTAAATTAAATATATCTCAGCAATGTAAATATACATTACGCAAATTAAATGTAATTATAATCATAATGTATTATAATGTCAATCTTTTGCACCTAACACCATATATCCTTTCTTTAGGCCCAAGCATTTTTGTTGATGCCATTTTCTCAAAACAACAATATATTAGCAGATGTTTAAAATTTAAAAAAATAATAACAAATCGATAAAGTATTGAAGTCACTCTTTAAAGATTTCATACAAATTCAAAAACTGACGAGTGCGAAAAAAGTGTTAACTACTAGTTTAAATGGTGAATGCGTAAGCATTGAAAATATTACATGTCTTGGACACAAATACTTTTGTTTAATTGTTGGCTCCAGCTTCAATTAAAATGCTGAATTAACGAAATTAAGAAAATACCCCTTTTATTAGAATATGGAAAGTTCGCTGCTACGAGCTACCGTCTAATGGTTTCTTTTGGTCAAATTATATTTGCCGCATATGACACGTAACTCTGCTTGAGTGCTGTGATTTGCGATTGTCTTGCTTCCATGTTATGTGCTCCATGTAATAACAAGATACCATCAACTTAAATATATATTCGCAATAGAACTGAAGATCAATATTAGTGACAACAACAAGACGACTATACATCCTAATCTAAAAGGAAATGGTTAACTCATTTAAGTTATTCGGCAGAATGTGAATGAGTGGATGAGTGATGGTGGAGTTAAATGGCGAAAGAGCCAGATATGGTTATGCTGCACCAAACAACCTGCAACTGTGATCTAAACGTTTGAAAAAATGGTAAAAGTAAAAATTTAGGTAGAAAAGATGGAGGGTCGAAAATAGAGAAGAATCTCTATGGTATCCCGAGTTCGCTTCATTCGAGCTTATCACAGACAGTAAACCCCATGGGAAAGAAAAAAATCATTAGGGAGCCAAGGGGTCATGATTATCGTATCTACTTAAAAAAGGTACGTCTCTGAGGGTGTAGCAGGATGTGATATCCTAAATGCCGACAACTTTGCTATGACGACCATTCGAATCTGCCGTGCCCATTCTATGCATAAATACTTCAAAAATTTTGATTGTCTTACATCACTTGGCGCACATTTCAAAATGTATTATTTTTCCGTAATATATTGAGGCTGGACTTTTATTTGTAAGATGATGAATATCAGTGATTTAGATTGTCCACAATATGTATTTCGATTACTAGGAATTCCCAAGATTTATTGACACTTCCACATCGTAATCAGAATCATCAAAAGAAATTGTGAATGCTCAACATTATACCGATAACCTGATTTTGATTGATTTATGAAGATTTGTTACCTGATTTGACATCTTACTATGAAAAGGAACTTGATATTAATGAGCGTCAGGAATCTAGTTATTTTTAGAAACATGCCATTCAGTTTGGAAGACAATATATGAGGAAGTAAAACAGCAATCCCAATTCATCCATGGACTAAACAGAACACTTCAGATCCTTAAAAGATAATTGAATTTTCAAAACTTCAACTACACTTCGATATACCATACTTCCACAAAAACAGAAAAGTTTTGATAAAGGTAAAAACTATTGTTACATTGTACTGTTAAAAATGCTTAAGTATTTTCGAATCTACATCGCTGTAGTAATCGGTGTATCGAGGAGAATGTAAACTTTTAGAACATTCAAATATACGATAAACGCCGACAGCTTCCATGTTACTCGATGATCCAGTGATGTGCGCAATAATTATCGGGTTTATGCCGTGGTAAAATTGAGATATTTTTGTATTTATTACAAATTCTGTAGAACTGTGACATGATTTCAACATCAAGAATTTTTCCAGTTAAAACTGAAATCGCACACACAACACCATTAAACGATGAGTAGCTTCGACGTTGTCATGTTCCATCGAGAGACATCCAACACACCGTGAATTGATTAGCTGATTTATGTATTGTAGTAACAACTTCTGCAACCAAGTTCATTGAACATTTAGCTACAGATGCAGCAGTATGAAGAATGTTTTTTTTTTTTTTCTTGTTGTTTAAATGACATGCTTGACATAAAGAGCATATTTAAAGTTGCAGCAATTTTTTTTCCCAGCTGTACACTCTTTTCCAAAGAGTCGAAGCACATACACAAATCTAGTATTTACTTCATCGTTTATTTTGTTCTTTTTAGATGTACAAAACCCAAAAGAGAAAGGGCAATTTTCACAATGTAAAGTGAGATTTGAAGGAACCAAACTTGGAATCTTCAACTAATTTCAATGCACATTAAAACAGTAAAAGCACTGATTAGTATGTCTAAAGCTAATATACGATAGCCAAACACTGTTTTTTCCTTCATATGGTCATCATCATTCAAATGTTTGTCAAGTTTCCTAAGTTTTTCAGCACTTGTTGTAACGCTATCATTAGTATCAGGGTCAACTTTTTTACTGATTGTGTACTGATTACCATGAAATTTTCGTTTTTTATTACGACTTTAATTTGATCCTTCAATTTAAAAGTTCAAAAGAATACTTAAAAATTCAAAAAGAATAGAAAGAATTACTGTTCAACAATATTTCAGAAAAAAATGATTATATTATAAAAAAGATTTGCTGTGTAATTTAAATAGCCTATAAGCAATTTTGGTTTCCAAATGCGAGATGTAAACAATATGAGATGTTTGTCTATTGCCAATCTGTTTCGCAGAAATTCATGAAAAGTAATTTCAAATTTTGTGGCTTGCTTAGTGAACATTTCAATAAAAATTTCACAATAAAAATTACATATTATTTTACATAAATTACTTTAAAATTATGAAGAATCGTCAGACTTCCGGTCATTCAATTGACCCTATAATTGGTACTTCCGGTAGGGTAGACAGATATGACTTAATTTTTAAATCATTATAATTTCGCTTTTACTTATCCTTGACTCAAAACAAAAGCAGTTTTGAAAAGCTAATGATTTAGTTTTTAAAATGGTAAAATAAAAAAAAAATGTCAATTTTGGCCGAAAATCATGTTTTAAACATTGTCACCTTAAGAAGTCATAGGTATATTCCTCGTGTTCTCTTAATTGGTACTAATTTGTCATTTCAATTAGTAAAACATTTAGAAATTTTTTGTAATGTTTTATGTACTCAGTATTGTTATTCAAAGTTATTAAAATTATCGAATGAGGAACCGATTTCCCTTTAAGTAAATCCATGCATTTGAGATCAGGCAAAATAACAATGGGAAACCCGATTAATCAATTAGAACCAAATGTAACAGTCAATGGTGAAGGTAACAATAAAGATACTACAATAACAAATGTTGCAAATCAAACGCGGGAAATGAAAATGAATAGTTGTTAAGAACCATACATATTGGTTTTTGATACTGATAAAGGGATGGATATAAGTTTATGGATCCAATATTTTCACCAATGTTTTCTGAAGGCCAACAAAGATAACGAATGGAAAGTAAAAAACATAAGCAGAAATTTGAAAGGAGTAGCTATGACAGAATATGTAAACAGTTGTTTAGGAGTGAGAATATGGGAAGAGACGATACGAAATTTTTAGTGAAAAATTTTTAAATGCAAATGCAGTACTTTAAGAGATTTTATGAGAGTTACCTCAAATGCTTATAAAAACCTTAAATGAATTTTTCAGAAATAAAAGTCAACATTAGAAGAGAATTAAAAGTTGAAAACAAAATTTATTTCAGATGCTTTAATTGGAATCTTCTTTAATGATAGAAAATAATCTTAATTAATCCCTCTTAGACTAATCGGCTTACGGTGTGTGGTTTATAAAATAAACTAAGTAGGGGTGGGAAATTCACCAAGAGAACAGTGGAGTGAAAAGGTTAAACTTCAAGTGTCCCCACAGTATCAACCCAGTTTTAGGACAAGGAACTTACAATTCATTTAGGCATTTTTATTTTCCACATAACAATACTAGAGAACAACCTATTCAAAATTTTGGTGTTAATTAAGGGGTAAAGCCAAGGACTCCTCACCCAGAAATAAAGCCCACTACCCAAATGCTTTTCCATCTGCATGTTGTAAATTGTGTGAAAGACAAGGAATTATGAATGCCTTTCATTGGGCTCACATTTGTAGATGCAGAAACAATAACAAAAAGTCAAGGAGTTTCCAATCCTAGTTAAATAGAAACCCCAGAATAGGACTAAAAATAATGATAATCCCAAGACTACTACAAGTAACTGGATACAATAATCAGAAACACCATTAAATATTTACAAATACCGACTGTATGAAACATTTTCCCTAAATCACTCGAGTACGTTATTGATAGAGGATCGGCATTATCAATAATACCTCTGAATTTGATTCAAAAATACTACCCCGATTAAAGAAACGAATCACTAGTGAAAATCTAATTATAAGACTAACTAAAGGGATTACTCAATCAAATAAAATTTGTCATTTGAATTTAAAGATATGTGAATTATGCAATACTGTCCAGACTTATGTTATCAAGACTGATTTACCAAATGTTATGATAGGGTTTTAAGAATGCAGAATATTTCATACATTAATAGACTGTATAAATACGGCCTTATTTCAAAACAATAAGAAAAATTAAAACAAGAAAAAACCAATGGTGTAACATGAGTTTGCATAGAAACTCCCAATTTGAATGAAAGAGAAATGTGAAAGGCGTAATGATGGTTATGTCAAAAATATCAGAGAAAATAAAAATAATAAGAATGCAGTAAATAATAGAACTGCAAATATCATAACCTAATATTACCTCATTTTTGCAAAAAAATAAAATTGATGTAAGATGTATCAACATGAAAGACCCAAGTATTGAATTCAGATCTACCTGTATCATTAAGAGCATACAGAACTCTCTCTCTAAATTACATACAGAACAGAAAAATTATGTTGACTATGATGCAGGATGTATTGGTACGAAATTTAGACCTGGTGACTTTGTCATTTACTCAGAAGAATTTCATTACCCAAACATGCATAAATTAAGTTCACAATCAAGAGGTCCTTACAAAATTCTGAATATATATTCTGATATAACACAAGAAATTCACAGAACAAATGCTTCGAGAATAGAAATCCAACAGAAAAATTGCCTATTCTTTTAGATTAAGACTACATTTTCCATCTCAAGGTATGAAATTAGTCCATGAATAGAATTAGGGTTAAAAAGTAGACCCTAAGTACATTTTACAATTTGGTTCCCTTTACCAAGTTGGTCCCAACTGAAGGCAAAAAAATAGTTAAATGTGATTAACTTTAAAGATTTGTAGAACCTCAATTTTTATACTAAGCATCGATTTTAAGCTGGGGTTTTTTTAATGAATTTCCTTTTGCTCACAGTCTCTTATCCTTCACTGATAGCTCACGAAAATGGTAAGTGACCTTTCTTTATTTGGTGAGGCATTTTAAGGGTCAAGCATAATTTTTAATATAGTTCATGCACCACTATTATACCATTAGAAATATATGGTTTATGTACCAATGTATTTTCATTATTTTTAACTTGTACATCAATCACAACTTTATATGAATATTACAAACTTTTAAAAAGGAATCCAAATGATCATTAAAGTGTATCTTATCTTAGGGTATTTAATATTTGTTGTCAAAACGAAAAAAATGTTTATATTATACAAAATTCTCATTATAAAAACAATAGCACAGAAACAATTGTTTACATGATGTCAATATACACTCCAAGCCACTGTTATGCTGTTTAACAGAAAACTAAACATTCAAACAATATTAATTTGTTAAGTGCACACAAAAAAATAGTTCTGTTTACTTTACCAAATTATGTTTGTACTCACAACACCATTATTCTTACTTATGATGCCTGTTTGTTTGTACACACCATGTCAAAATTTATTGTACCTCATTCAACACTGAATTCTTGTACCATATTACGAAATCTACTTCTGTTTACGAAAACAAGCAAATAAAAATAACTCCCATGTTAGTCAATTCATAATTAATGTTTACAGAAATAATTTTTACCTTGCAACTTCTGTTTCATAAATCAAAATTGGGAACTATTTTATATGTTATCAATTTTGAATTTTAAGTTTCTTCACCAGAAATGTGCTACAAGTAGGTATTACCAAGAATATATTCTTATGGAAGGGGGAAATTGTGTTAAATTAAACTTATCCTCTTCTTTTTAAAATTTGTTATTTTTAATGCAATTCTTTTCAAGTCGAAATCTAATTTAACTTTCACTTTAGAGACATAAGGGCCATTGTAACTTCCCCAGCCTCAGTTATACGCTGGATTAACAAAATTTAAGGCAGAATCGCCTTTTTCTGGAGCAGCACTTCTTAAATTGTAAGTGAAGAACACAAATGAGGTGCACTTCTTAAATTGTAAGTGATAAACACAAATGAGGCTGCAGAATGTTGAGGTCACAAAAACTTATACAGATACATAAATTTAAAAAAATATTAGTTGTTATCTAAATTATCTATAATATATTACATTTCAAAAAGTAATTCTGGATTCAAAAAACAATTTTTGATAAACATCAACAATATTTATTACCTACCATATACAGCCCAAGTGGAATTGGCTGAATTATCAAGTAACTTTTGAGTTTTCACAAAAAAAAAAATCACACACTAAATTCTGGATTGGAGATAGAACTGAATCTTCCATAATTTCTGAATAAAGTATTAAACATTATTCTGCCTTCCAGCACCACATACTTATGTGAAAAGAATTTTTCAGCAGTAACTCATATTAATCCAAATATCATTCAGTACTGAAAAATGTTGAAGATGCTTTACATCCAGCAATGTCAAATATTGAACTAATGTTTAATTTGCTATGCAGCCAAAAAAAAAGCATTAAAATGAGATTTTCTACCATTAGTTTCTGTATACTTGAAACAAATTCGAAAACTACTTTTCATTTTTTTGTGTACACATATTATTTTAATCATAGATTTCATTTTAAATCTTATTTTAATTATACATTCTGCTCAAAGATGCATCAAAGATTGATTTAATTAATTTTTATTATAAAATGTAAATTGGACACAAAAGTATACCTGATATTAAGAAAAATTACACAGTATAACATTTTAATTTAACTAAAGAAATTTTTATTAAAAATTAAATAATATTGTTTAAATTTATTTATTTATTAAATTTTAAATTCATTAGAACTTACACATGGGTGTTTTTTGCAAGCATGCTTTTCATGCAGAGGGGCTGGTCAAAATGGGAGAGAGGGGTCATTAAAACAAAAAGTTTAAGAATCACTTTTCTAGAGCAAAAAACTCCCTGCTGCTATCTAGCACTCTCTTTTCATCAAATGATACTTGTTGCATAAGATATATAACTCAGTACACACACTAAGCACGATTCATGTTTGTCTTGAACAATGTGTGCTCCATGTAATAATAAGTTGCAATCAACTTAAAAATAAAACTATTTGCAATAGAGTTGGAAAACAATTTTAATGACTACAACAAGACAACTACACCATCTTATTACAAAAGGAATAGGTAACTCTTTTCATATATATAAACTTGGTGGTATGAGGACAAAATGCAAGTTATTCAAATGCCTAGCTCGGAAATGTGGAAAACTTCTACTTGTTGATGGAGTACATCATGTTAAATTATATTAAATATGGCTATATTCAAGCTTTCTTTTCTTTCCTTTACTTTTCTTTTATTGTATAATAATTACCACATAGAAGAGCAAATAAAGCAATACAATTGGCTATTAGTGATGGATTTCGTGATATTCATCAACAATTGACAAAAATGACATTTGGAAGGAAAACTTCTCCTTGTTGAAAGAGTACATCAAGTTAGATTATATTAAATATGGCTACGTATAAAACTTTTTTTTTTGTATAATAATTGCCACATAGCAGAGCAAATAAAGCAACACAATGGGCTATTAGGGATGTACTTCATGATATTCATCAGCAATCAATCAACAAAAATGACATTTGAACTATTACCACAATTTTAAAAAATTGTCACTCCATGTGACAGGATTTGAAAACCCCTATGTTAAATTTAACGTACAAAGAGGAATCAGAACTCTAACCTACAATCTGTCATTCATAAAACTAGTGACCTTACATCAGGCTATCACAGCTATGAAATTTCAAACAGCTATTACTTCAGAAAGCCTAATCTTGTAAAATATTAGGTATGTTTAGTCTACAAGTTGCGAACCCATATGCGAGAAGGTGCCTGAAGTTAATGAAGTAATTTAAACAACTTATAAAATCAAGGATTAAACATGCAAATACACAGTGTATTTTACAATTTAGAAATCAAACATAGAAAGAAAACAGCATGTATAACTCTTTTATCCAGAAAAATTGAAATATCATGAAAATTATTACATTAGTGGGTTGTAAAGGGTTAATGGAACCGAATCCTCACGGTACATATTATGCTAAACACAAGATGAATGTATCATTCTTCCAAATAAAAAAAACAATTTAAAAGTCAAATTCTGGATAAAATGGGGAAAAACAATTCAATAAAACGATCAGAAATTTTACACAAATGCTAGTTAGCATTAAAAAAAAAAAGCAAAGGTTTAAATTTATGTTCACAAATAGAATGTATGCCTAAAGGATGATGAAATCCAAGTGACAGGTTATAAAAAGAGCTGTATAAAAGCCTATTTGATGTATCAGAAAAGTCATTTGCAACTGCTCTATAGGCATGTCCTAGAGGCAGAGAAAAGCAACATAATAAAAAAATTTATTAAAAAAGACCAACAGGTTTCAAATAAGATGGTTTCTTTTACAGAGAAATTTCAACATCTGTTGGACAAGATACAGAACACCTACACTTTATTCCAAGTTCAAGAAAGAGTAAGGTGCAAAAGCTTTAAAATTATGCTGCACTTCTCCAAAACAAAAAATTATTAAATTCAAAAGTGTATGATGTTTCTTTTAAAAACGGGCTAGGAATACAAAAATATTTCCTGTATATAAAACTAGATAAATATTTTAACTAATTTGTAGAAGTAATTAAAGTAAAAATATTCATCAATGAACAAATAATGCTTATTTTTATATTCAAGGAGTATGTAAGGAAGGCTAAGCCATCCAACAAAAAGCCAACTTAGAATTAAGAACTGTTACAATTGAACATGCGTGAAACAACAAATGGAAGAATGTTCAACACTTGAAGTAATAAAAGTACTTGAAGGTATGATGGAACAAATATATAGACATCAAGCACACATAACAGAGACGGATTCTGCATCCCTTCCCAAGTGTTAAAAAAACTTATTAGAAAGCACTTCTTGTTGATGAATGCCGCAACTGGGATTGTAGTTAGACTTAAATGTTTATCACATCCAATGATATCCTATAATGGTTTTAAGAGATAGAACTAAGATATGTGTGAAGATACAAATACAATGAAAAAAAAGCAAAAAAAATATTAATTAATCCAGGTACAATGTTGACACTTTCATCTGCCAATACTGTTAGGTCAGATATCTGAAGAAGAGTATTACAGATCATAATCATCATACCATTAGCATCATGGTTTGGGATTGCATTATATATCATTCATGCTCTCATTTTCCAATGAATTGCAGATATAATAATAAGTACTGTATTCAGTACTATAGGTGTTAGAGCAAGAAGTTTCACAATTCCTACAAAACCATCAAGGGGGCTTCCAAATAAGAAAATACTTCTTCCCAAGTCACTCTTTTGAAATGTTTTTTCTGTAACCATCTATTTCCTCATCTGCGCTACTTATCCCTCATTTGACACATGAAAGATATGCTGTCTAAAAGTTGTTAAAAGTCATCAATCATGACTACATCAGAATAGTAGATAGTTTTCAACCTACATGGATCAATATCTGATCAGTTATTTGAGAAACAGTACATGGGGCGGCTAAGGATTTCGACAAAGCTCTTCAGAAAGTAGATGCAAAAAATCTCTTCTAGGTTGTACGTGATCTTTGTGTTTATTGAAGCTGAATCCAAAATATTGTAAAAAATATGCATTGGCCATCTTTGACTTCCTGCTTTTACTAAATAGTTATACACCATTTAGTTAAGAATGTTTTGCCAGGTTCTTCCGCTTTCTACGTGTCTCTTAGCATAGGAAGACACTCTGCATCCGCCAATCGTATATTTTGGTTTTGAAAGCATCCAGGTGTACTATTGGTAGGCATTCTTGTCCATATTGTGCTGTCTTGTGCACCTTCATTACTGATGTAGGTCCCGCATCAGAACCACTCAGTAACATAACATTGTTTTCAGTCTTCCTTCTTTTTTGTTTATTTGTGTGTGTTAGGGTAGATTTAGTTTTGGTTACTGAAACTTGTTTTTGTACTTCATCATCGAATTCAGAATCAGTATCGAATGTTTCAATTTTCAGAGATAAAAAATTTGTCATCCTCCTCAAATGTTTTTTCTCCTGGTTCTTGTTCATTTAATTCATGCAAAAGTTTAACAATTTCTTCATTACTAGACCTTTGCCACAAACAATGTTCCACTGAATATCGAATACTAATGAAATAACACTATTTTTTCACTATCACATATCATTTGTCTTTAGAGCACTAGTCTTGTGACTGAACAAATAGGTGTTTTACTTAAAACATCTGCTAAGTATTTCACATAAAAATTTTGTTTGGAAGAGGGATGAAGAAAGGTATAGGGGAGAAAGTAAGAGATGAGGATTCCTCTTTTAGTTCAAATAATAATATTTTATTTAGTTTAGTTTAGTTTATATTAACGTCGCACTAGAAGCAACACGAGGGCTATTGGCGACGGACCTCGTAATTTTGAACCACGGTCAAGTGACGAGGACGACACCTGAGCTGGCACCCCCCTCTCCTAACAATAATATTTTATGAAACCAAATATTTGCTTTTTATTATATATTTCATTTTAATTATGGTCTCGTGATTTGCATTATCGATTTTCAACCACTTTCTATCTCTTTAGTTATACAACAAATTTTCTGCTCTTCTTTACTGCAGAATAAAATTTCGTACATGTGTGTGCATGCTTCACGTTAAATTAATAAAAGTCATAAAATTTTAGAAACCTGTGAATAAAATTAAAAACATACCCATAATACATCAAAATGACAGCAGCCATCCTTCTGGTGTTAATCAAATCTAACATATTCAAACCAAAGGAACCTACATCTCTAATCTTTATATTCCAAAATATGCAACACTTCTTTCATAAATATGAAGCTCATATCTCCCAACACCACCATTTCAAAATTACACTTAAGTTTCAAAAAATATTCTCTGAAGGAAAGTTTGAAGAGTATGATTAGTTATCAACACATTTATAAAAATATGTCCTGCTTTAATCTAAGAGAAGAGTTGTACAAGGTGCTATTGAAGAACATGCTAAATTCTGATTCAATTAATGTTTTTTTTTTAGGAGCTTTTATAAATGAAAAGAACCATGGTAGAGCTTGGATGGCAGAACAGCATTAAGGAGACTAGCAGGTACAATCATGTTTTTATTAAAGACAATCATGCATAGTAGACATTATTGTATATGCTAAATATAACTAAAACCTCAAGAACTTGCATGAAATAGTATAAAAATTCAGAGACAATGGTACAACTCAAGATATTCTTCTTAATTTAAACTTGATTGAAAATTCTGGGATCCATTATCAATAGTCAACTTTTCCACTTAAGGGTATAATACACATTTTTTTAAAAAAATCCAAAGCAGCAGCCAAAAAAAAAAGTCAGCACATATCTAGATACTGGGCAGTATTTTTACTGATGCAAAGGAATTTAAAAATATGTCAGATCATAAACAAAAATAAGCTCAAACTACAGCAAATGTATTAATTGTTCAAAATTTTATGCAGTGAGATTTATTAAATTACTTATTAACCAGTTTTTAGTTCCTTTAAAATTGTTAAAATTAAGAAAAAGGAATTACAGATGTCATCTGCACTGGAAGCTATTATGTTAATCAGCTCCAAAATATGATATATGTGATAAAGTGGTATACTAGTTTACTTCTAATAATTTTGAAATACTAGCAAAAAAAAAAAAAAAGTAATAAGATTTTTTTTAAAATAAACAAATGAAAAGCAGGACCAATTAGATTCTTTAAGGACTTTGCATTATCTAAAGTAATTGTCAAGTGCCCTATTACAACATTCAGCATTTCTTTCCATCCACAATCTTTATTTAAACATTCAATACCCCTGGACATAATTTTGAATACACATGTGATAACAGTCAACCTATTCACGAACAAGCACATGCAAGGATTTACAAACTTTATATTTAATTGTCATTTTACTCAATTATTTTTCACAAGTGGTTCTTTCTTTCTTTTTTTTTTTTTTTTTTTTTTAATCATACCACTGCATAATATCATGAAGCTAACCAGCTGTAAAGAAAAATCCTTGAATTTCTCCAGAAATATGTTTTTCTATCCAACAAAAAATTCAAATTCTATGAAATTGCACTCCTTATATGGTAACTTTTTATCAGAAAACATCTTGTTTCTTAAAATACAACTCTTTTTAATACTAGATAGGATCATAATATTTGTACACCATAAAGATATAAGCTATCATTCTTTTTCATTTCATAATTGTCAAAAAGCAACCTTTTTTTATGAAACACAATCTACATTATAAGAAAACCACTTTTTTAGTATTACATTACTCACATTTCTAAAATGATTTCACACAATTTCAATACTCATCAGTTAAAGGTACAGGATGATCAATTTAAAAGAGCACCTGTTGGTTTTTCTTATTACCCTTAAATCTGACAGATGTGGCAACTATTACAACACTGAAGTGTAATTGTTTGAACCTTGTTTAAGTGTGGGAGACAATTTACAATACAGTTGGACTGTTACAATTTTATTTGTGAGGTAAAACAGAAATGGAGATGCACAATGTGACTTAATCCTGCAATAATTTTATTTTTGAAAAACACAATTTAATTCAAATTTTTTACATCATTCAAATGTTGAAAATGTTTGACATCATTTTGGAAGCAAACATGAACATGTCGAACCAAGTTTTTTGACACACATCGAAACATTGTTGGTGTTATTGACAAAATTTCTTCAGTATTGATTTGTTTTAATTCATCGATGTTTGCAGAACTTGTCTGGAAAACCCATCTTTGAGATAACCCCACAAAAAAAATCTAATGGGGTAATGTCTGGTGACCTTAGTGGCCAGAGGCCTATTGAAATTAAATGGTCATCAAAGAATTCCTTAACACTTTCATTGTTAGGTTTGACGTGTGTGGAGTAGCTCTGCCTTGATGAAACCCTCAGTAACTGTCCTGTGTATTAAGTGAAGCAATAAAAGTTTGAATTATGTCCAGGTACACTTTGGAATTTGTTAAAATCAAAGCACTAGTTCATGCAGACAATTTTTTATTGTTGCCCTGCATAATCTTATGAAATGAGCTTTCAAAAATAAAAAATAATAAAAAAAAACATTCAAAGATGCCAACAATTTACTCAAATCATTTGCGTAGATTCAGATTTAAAATTAATGATGCTCATGTTAATTTATATTTAAAAAATGAGTTTTAACATTTAGAAAGTGGAGCATTTAGAAAAATGATACCTGCATATTAAATACAGACATAATAAATAAGTAATGATGTCAAAAGTCTTCCTACATATATTATAGATGTGGATAATACAAAAGACCAGTGGGTACTCTATTAAACTAATCACCCTGTACAAATGCACTTGAGAGCCAAGCAGCTCACAAGTAGTTCAGCATGTAGATGTATACAATCAAAAATTGTTCGCCAGCTGCTAGCAGCAAACCATCTCCTATCAGTTTTTGACAAGCACGAAAAGAATTAACAGTTTAGTCATTGTAACAAGCGACTCCCAAGCACAAGTTTGCATGTCTATACACACCTCTACAAGTCACTTTTAGATTGACACTTAAATGTTTCTTGTTTTATAGCCAGGAATGCCTAAAATTATACCTTCAATACATTTATTTATTTGTGGCAAAAATCTGGATTTTAAGTTTGATGTTAAAAATTAAAAGCACCTTTTCAAAATTCAATGTGAATAAAAGTTAAAATAAATTCTGATACATATAAATTTATTAATTTTACCATAAATCAATTAATAAGTAAATTAAATCACAGATCAGCAACCCATATGTGTATGTGTCCCACATTTTACATTAAATTTCATTACAGGTATTTTTTTCTGCATTTATTATATGAGTATGTAAATAAAATATGTAGCACAGAAAAATTGTAAGATTCTTGCATGAATTTTCATATTTTTATTCCGTTATTTTTGCAAATTTTCAAGGATCCACCACCCTCCATTTAAATTCTATTCTATTATGTGCAAGTATAAAATGTATTTTTTTACACATCTTTTTTCAGAATGTGTCGTGTAAAAACAAAATTAGACATTATTTAATCAATTAAATACATATAACACTTATGAGTAAACACACATTTAAACTCGGTACTAATGAAATTTATAAAAACCATTTAAATTATTTTATTCATCCATAAAGAAAACCATTTATATTCATAATTTTATGAATTTAAGAAATTTTTATCTTATTAAATAAATTAGTGTTTTTGTCAATTTATTGCAGGGTAAAAAAGGCACATTTGGCTACATAGAAGCATGTCACTTGAGAAAAACTTTCTTCAAAATGATATAACTGTACTAGAAAAATAAAATAAAATAATGATTCACAAAAATTTATATCTTTAAAATAGCTTACCAGTAATATATACAAAAATTTTATTTATGACATAATTATTAAAATATTGTTTTGAATAAAATTTTATTCTTAATTTAGAATAATCATTTTTTATATCTGACAATACAAATTACAAAAATTCCAACTCAAAAGCCTAAAATCATTTAGTGTTAATGAATTCGGAAATTTTCCAAATCTATATGTTCTATGTTCACTCTGTGAAATATCTCAAAAAATGTGCAAATGAAACAGAACATCAGTGTCAGGGTGAAAGAGAAAGTGTACTTGTAATGTGAGGTTAAAAGAACAGATATGCAGTACAAAACACATGAGGGGATTAGAACTGCTCATAAAAAAAAAAAATAAAAAAAACACAGATTAAGGGTTGAACAGAAAGTAATTTGTCAAAATGCTTATCAAATGGACAGTAAAGAATTGGTTTTCTAGACTCCTTTAGTTCACTGCTGCAAGTGAAAATATTCTCATGGAAACCAAGAACAGGGTGCTTCCATACTTTCTAAAGAATAGTTTGTACCCTACTGAAAAACATTTTTATAAATAAACACTTTGTTACTCATTCCTATTCAAAAGTAGGATTCAAATGATTTAACAACTCCTTCAATATAAAATGTACTTTCCACATTGAATAGCTGCCTAAAATCTAAGAGAAAGAACAGATTACAAATGCAATTTTAATAGCAAACTAACTAAACTCTACAATAATATCAAAAGTATTGGTTCTACCACACTGATGTAAACCAAATGAATCCCATTAATATTTCCATTTTTAAATAAATAAATTGCTTTGTACTAATCTCAGAAAAGCTATAAAAAGTAATAATTCTATGCAATTCATTCACAAAATATACATAAAATACTTCAGCTTTATCTGGTATGATCTAATATATAAAATGCCCACTCACATAGCTTATGACATAATATCAAAAAGAATTCCACAATCGAAAAATTCCTTTTCCCAACATTTTCACCAACTTTTATCCTTCCCCCTTTGTAGTAACCTTTCTTTGTTTATCCTTGTAAAAAAATATAGTCATTGCTGGTCTCAGCAAGTTGCACTTAATATACACAACAATTATATATAATTTTTAAATCAACATGTGACACTCCCCTTCAAATGCTTATTTGACACATCAGTTGAAGAACAACAAGACAGATTTCTTGTTAATGGATAATCAATCCTTGAAATTAACCTACATCCTAGTCAAATTGGAATTTTACGAAAAACTTATACAACTGATTAATATATATATAGCTTAGAAACTGACAAAACTTTTATATTTTTGGAAAACATTTAAATAATTTCATCACAAAACTTTATAAATGTTACAGCTAAATCCAATGCTTTCTTTTGTATTAGTTGGATAAATATTTTAAGTCAATGGAAAAATTGCATGTCCCAACTAACAGTGTTGAAAATGTTGCTTTATATAAACTTTCAATGATAAATTGATAATTACATTTATACTAATATTTTAACAATCATTCATTCTTCATATTTTAAAACCATGCTTCAGGATTTATATATATAAAAACAGATTAACTGATTTAATTAATTGCTTTAATATTGACCTTTAAAATATAAACTGCATTTCTTTTTCTATAGGTTCTTTTTTAAATTTGAATTTAAAAAAGATTGCAAAATCTTTCTTAAATTCAAATTTAATAAAATTTTAAATACTGTAAAAAAAAACTAACATATATTCACTAAATCAATACTAATAGTATTTTCAACATAGTAACAAGACATTTTGTTAGATATCAAGAATTAGAAAATTCTCAAAAATAAAATCATTTTGATTGAATTTTTGAAAAATATATAAAATGAAAAATAAATACTTCTAAATAACACCTTAAGTTCAACTTTTAATACATACTACATTATTCACATTTTGTCAGAAATGTAATTTATGAATCAATATTAGAGTCCTTTCCACATTTTTAATATATTTATTGCAGAAAAATAAAGTACATCCCAAAATTCAAAAAGAAAATACTGTTTTAACAATATTCAATCCATTTGATAATTCTTACTTCCTTTTGTACATACACTGATTTTAATACTGAGAAATAACTACCAGAGAGATTCAACTATAAAAAAGACCCAGTAATTTAAAGTAGGCAACTTTTTCCAACTGACACTCAAACATTTTTTGACATTTCAATCATTAAAAAAATAAATAAACAAAATTATCTCATAAAGTACACACAAGTACAGAAATATCTAATTTTGTTGCAAACTAAGACATGAAAATCATGACATTATGCCTTAAAATTAATCAATAAAAAGTAACTTTCATTCAAAACAACGATTTCAGACATTTTGACTATTTATCCTAATCATCATTTTTCTTACATTGGTAACATCAATAACTTAAAAGTTTTACTTAATTTGGCGATAAATCAAAAGACCGATCTAATTTAATACTATACCAATATATTTTGTTAAATTTAATTTAAGAATTATTAAAATACAAAACTAACCACACATAACGAGCAATCCAAAACAAAACGAGCAATACAAAACAAAACGAACCATACAAAACGAAACGAACCAAACGAAACGAAACGAAACGAACCAAACGAAACGAAAGACATCTAATTCTATTTAAATTTTAAAAATACATAGCAATTTGTAAATATTTCATATATATTGCTCCTTTTTCTGTTTTATTTTTCAAAAACGAACAGGGAAAAAAAAACATTTCACCTCTCATAATATGGTTAAAATGCTGGAAAAGCAAAAATTATGAAAATACATATAAATAAATATAATTCAATGATTAATGTCAATCATATTACCTTTAATTATAAGCAAATTATTTTAAAGTTGTTAAAGCAACTGAATGGTAAAAAAATTTAGAAATGCAACTATAAACAAATCTACAACAATGCACAAAACATTTTCACATAAACAATTAAAACGCAAAAAATTCTTAATGTTTAAAATAAACATTTTTCAATAATTTTTACATATATTACAACAGAGAAAATTTACTGCGATTTTCAGATCATTTTGAAACAATCTATCAACTACAATCTAAAATACACAATAACAGGGCTTCAAACCCAACAGACATTTTTTTCGGTTAATAGAAGCACATGCCGGATTGTTTACTATCAGTTCTGCACTCAGAAAAATTTCAAAACGTCATAATAAGAGTATTACATCATTGCACACCTAATATTGCAACAAAAGAATTTGTTTACTTAAAATTAAACGGATCGCAAAATTGGAGATAAAGGATACATAATTAAAACAATTCTAAAAATTTACAGACCTGCTCACCCGCCATGATCGCTAACCTAACTACAACAAACAAGTTGAGTTGTGATTAATGTATCGGCTGAAAAGCGGGTATAAAACAAAAATAATGATTGTATGAAAAATGTTTTTTTGCTGCTGTTAGTTTTTCTAATATTGCACTAATTTTAAAATGCATTATTGATTAAAGATCTTATAAATATCTGAGATGTTATTGCTAAATTCAGCAAAATTTCAATAGCAATAGAAAACACCTTTCATTTAAAATGTTTTATTAGGCTTACCATTATTTTTTTTTTTGTCCAGCCCAGGACATGTCTTAGAAATTGCTTAAAAGTTATAGCAAAGATCTCATCCTCATTGTAAATAATTCAATCACTTTCCTATCCTCTTTACTCTCCATTTTCTTTTATTTATGTTTTTCTTTAATTCATATGTGCATAAAGCCGATTTTAATATGCTTGTTTTAATATTAAAAAAATCAAGGCTTCAATATTATACTGAGTAAAGAGTCCACCGGACTGGCACTCGTCACTATTTGATTGTTGAATAGTTACAACAGTTTGTTGAAACATTACACTTAATTTATTTTTCCGTTGTATTTTTCACAAGATATTTTTTAGAAATGGTTTTTATTTGTTTTAATTACATCATGAAATTCTCAACTAAAAAAGTTCTGAATGCAATTTAACATTGAGAAAATATTTAACAACAGATACTGCATGTCTACCTCTTCCTTCAGACCAATTGTTCCCCATAATTGAAAACTTTTCTAACTGGAATAGATGCCTCATGTAAAGACATTGGAACTCAACCCCTTTAAAATGGTTGTAACATGAAAAATTCAATTTCAATTTAAATTTGAAAAATCCTCACCAGTCATAAAATTCTCAAACCCCGGAAGTTATCCTAACCTCACTAAGAAACCAAAACTATCTGAGCTAATCCCGGACGTATGGTAAGCCTATACTTTATCTATTTATAAACTTTAATAATTCCTTTTAACATTATTATTTCACCAGGAAATTTCCATTCATTCGATTGCGAAAATAGTGAACGTTACTTCATTTCTCATATGCCACTGAAGATCCACCGTGCAGCGAGGCTTATGTACATTAAGTCTGACGACGTCTCAAGTACTCCTGTTGGCGGGTGTAGAAATTATTAGAGGGAGATGCCAGCTCAGGTATCTCCCTCGTCACTTGACTCTGGTTCAAAATTACTTAGTCCTTCGACAAAGGCCGTCACTTTGCCATTAAAAGTAATGATAATAAACAATCAATCAACCTGAGCAACTTCACATTCGCTGTATTAAAAGAAACTTTATATTTGGAATGAACAGGTGGATTATCATTCAAAATTGGTTATGGAGTCCAACATTTTCATCGACTGGATTACTTCGGAAGATATCCATAGCAACATCTACAGAAAAAGAATGGGGGGGGGGGAAACGAAAATTTTTATTCAAGTGAATATTTTGAGGACTTGGGAAATATTCCGACTATAGACAAAATATCCAAGTGGACAAGAAGCAGAAGAGAGGAAATTCTCATCACTCGAATCATCTGTAAAATGATCATAACTCCTGGACTTTTACACAAATTCTATCTGCATAATAATGCAATTTGTATCACATGTAACCATATCAATGATTTGGAACATATCTTTTTAAATTGTAACAAATACTCCTCCAAAAGAAATCATTTCTGGAATACTCTCAAGATAAATCCACAACATAATACTACCTTCAAAGAACTTTTGGAAACAAAAGTCGCTAACAAACAAGTGTTCAGAATATTCCTGCTGAAACTAAAGTACTTTGGCATATACTGGATGAAATACATCTTTTAAACGGGATTATAGCCTTTGCTGCTCCATATCCCTCAAAAAATCAATCAATCATCTCTGTATTTTGATTTAATGTAACAAAAAGAAATCAATCAAATATAAAGATATAATTTATAAAAGAAATCAATCAAAAATTTAAAATTAACTTAATCCTTTTTACCTTTTCAGAATTACTGATTATGAAGATTATTGTTTAAACTCAATTTTGGAAGATTGTTAATAACTTGTATTTTTAAGAGCTATGAAATAAAACTTTTGTTAATGATTCAAATCGAAACTGGAAATATAATTAAAATTGATCGCACACTAAATTAAATATTAATATTTGAAATTATAAATGTAAATTCTGTCTTTATATTGAATTATTCTCTTTAATATGATGCATAATTTGAAGCTTATGATTAAGAAATACTTGAAAGAAATAAATATTCTAGGTATCTATTTGAATATTTAAATAACATCGTAAATTTGTGTTGAATCTTTCTTAGTATTATTTTTTTATTGTAATTTTTTTAAATTTGAGTCCTAATCCTGCTATTAATTTATGAAATTAGTAATATTTTATAATAGTTTGTTGAAGTAGAATTCCAGTATTGCAATATTGTGTTTCTTACAAAATAAATTACTTTCACCCAGATTATTGTCTTACGTTATAAACCATTGCTTAACACATAGATTCATTGAATTTGAATGCAAAATCAATTAACTGGATTAATAGATTTTATTCGATTCTGTTGATAAATCATTAATCTGACCATTCTGAAGATCATTTCATATTTTAGGTATTTAACAACCAAGAATTTTATGGCAAACCTATTGTGTTTATTTAGAGTTAGAGTATTGTATTTATTAACTCCACTATAAGAAAGAAATTTATTAAGCAATCAGCAGTTCTCTGACAATTTCTTGTCTCTCCTTAACCAAATAAAAACAAATGGCTAATCGTTGCTGTTGTTTATGATAAACAATGGGAGTTTCCAAACAGCCTATACTCTTTGGATGGAAAGCATGATACATGTAGTAGCATGATACATGTCTTATACATATAGTTTTTTACAATGTCTTTAAATACTATAATATAAAATATTTATAGTCAAAATTGTAAGTTTAAAACATTCAAAATTAATTCAAAAATCAAATTATCTTTATTATGAGAATATATTTTTATAATTTAAAAACATTAACTTACTTAAATAGTTTTAAGTTTTTTTCTTACTGAAATATATATAATTAAAAAATAGTCTTCTTTATAATAGCTATATTCATTGATAAAAGATTAACAAGTGAAAAACATATTTTATTATTTCTCATATTATTTTTTGCATAATTGCTTTCATAAAAATACTATTCCTTTTAAACCCCATCAAAAAGTGGATCACAGTCCCCCTAAAGGAAAATTTGATTAGGTTTTGCCTTGTTAAAAAGAAATTATATTTAATCCAATGCCAAAAAATGTATTGAAAATGCTTCAATGTATACAACTATCAAGTTGAAGAAAATGAGAGTGCTTTCTGATACTACTTCAGCAAGACCGTATGATGTGTGTAGCACGATGCTCATATAACAAGTAATGGGGGAGGAATTAAAACACTGTTTATTTATGTTGAAAAATTAATTAAATATTTAAATGATTTTATTACCTGACCAATAGATAAGGGAAATTTATGAAAATGTTTTTGATTAGATAAAAACTCCAGATTTACTTTTCAGTTATTACATTCACAGTAATACATTTATGTATAAAAACAAATCTAACAAAATCTTTGAAAATTTCTCATACACAAGGATCAAGTCAGAAAATGCTTTTTAGATAATATTGTTTAGTTGATACATGAGCATATGATGTAAGTAATTGAAGTGCGAATTTTTATACATATGAAAATATCCTAGCAAAATTTACTAAAATATTTTTTATTCAGCTTAAAAACATTTATACACTGTCATTACACACAAATCCGAAATTCGCTTCTTATATTTTTACACGAAACTTTGTAAAAAGACCTTCTGAGTTGACTTCATGCAACAAAATTATCAAAATCTCAGCCGGTGTATTTCTCAACTTCTATCTTTACTAGGATTGAATTAATACACATCATATATTCCCTGAAAAATAAGTTATTTATTTATTACATTTCAGGTCATGTTAAAAAAAATACAATTCTAAACTTTGAAATAATTCAAGATACTTTCTTAAATACATTTTATAAGAAATTTAAAATATATATTCATAGACTAAATGGAATGCCTCATTTATCCCGAATAATCAAATAAAGGAATAGTTCAATAATATGATACCAGCCTAAGTGAATAAGGATTCTTTTAAATTTTTAAGAAAAAAATTAAAAGGGATTTTTATTATATAAATTTCATAACACTGCTTTTGAAAAAAAAAAAAAAACACTTATAGTTAGCAACAAACTACTTGCCTACTACAAGTTTCTTTCTTCTTTATCTGTTCATGTTTCAGGTTCTTTCTCAAATTCGGTATTTTTTTCTACGCAACGGACAACTATTAAACTACTTGTACTGCTGTTGCTTCGTTGTCTAATACTAAGAAATAAACAACGAACTGCAAAACAAAACAAAAATAATTAAGGAATTTTATCCTAAAGATAAGCGTACAGATATAATTGTGGAAATTGTCCCACTGCGCTACCACAATGTCCCTTACAAGACAAATTATCATGTAAGATCTTGAGGTGTAAGCTCGCAAAAATGCGTGCCCGTGTTTTTATTTTATTTTTCATCTTTTAATAAACAATTTTTCCTGTTAAAAGAAGCTTGATTCCTTGAAACATACCGATGCCAAATTCTACACGGGGGGCTTGGCGAATGAATCCGAATTTAAGAACGATGTAATGAATGTGCCGTAGCTCTTTTCAATAACGAAGTCTGAAGTTAAGGCTACACGGTACTCTTTTTCAAAAAATTTTTTTGGAGACAGTAATATTAAAAGTAACTTATGTATTGTTTTCATACTATATTATTAAACTGATTCTGAAAATAAAAAGTCAATTTAACTAGTCCTTATTTTAAAATTTAAAAAAATTTAAAAATTTTGAAGTTTTTTTAAACCCTTATAAAATACACAATTTTTGAAATTTTTTAATTATTTTGAGTGATTTATATTTCATACATTATTTCAAACAAAAGTTAGTATGGATTTGAAAATCTGTTCCCTTGTTGATTTTTAATAATTATTTTTCTAGCTAAACCTGGAAAAAACAGGAAAATTTTTAAAATATTAACTTTAACATTTTTTAAAAAAATAACTAGGGATCCCAGACCTAAATCCATACTAACTTTTATAGAACACATATATCTCAGTATGTATAAAAAATTTCAAGACTCTATCTTGAACAGAAAAAAAGCCTTAGGGATTAGAAAACACTTACATCTTCAAAAATAAAAGTCTGAGAAAAATGCATTTAAAGTTTTTAAAGGCATAAAACAAAAACTAATAATACTTGCAAAGATCTAAATTTTTAATATATTATTTAACTACTTATATAATATATGAAAACACTACTTTAATTAAATATTATGGCAAATATTTTTATTTATTCAAAATATGTTTTTGCAAAATATCGATATAGCATTTTTTACGATGACAGATAATTCAGCTTAAAGTTAACATAATAATTTCACAAAAGTTTTAAAACACAATACACTTATAAAAAATAATAATAATATAAATAAAAGTTTAAAAAAAGTTAAAAACTACCAGGTTTGTACATAGCACCTAATTTTTTCTGAACTTTAAATCGACGCAATTTAGCAAGTTTTATTTTTTTCTGCGCAACTTTAAAATTTGCAGATTTCCTTTTCTTTCTGAAATAGGTTCTCCTACAATGAATAAAGTACACTAAATGTTCTGATGACAAACTTGTTACAAATTCAATTAGCATCCTGAAATGTTTTTAGAGTTTTTAATGTTCCAACAATAAATTCAGGTACTGCACTCGACATGGCAATCAACACGACTCCTAGAAGCTGTATTTTCTTTGGAATATTTGTCCCATATCATCGAATGTAATGCTTCATTAGAATTGTGTGTCAAACCTCTGACACATGTGCTTAATAATTCAGTTGATGCTAATCGCTGATAAATAGGCAAGATTTGGGGCAAATATTCTTTGTTGATTGTTATTTTTACCCAATCTTTGTGAATACCTGATTTTTTTCCACGTGCTAATGATAACTGGTAAAAACACCAAGAGTCAAAGAGCAAGATTGTGTCCCGGAAACTAATACTCTCAGATCTTTCCCATAATTTCACAGCTGCATTTACTTCCATTGCACTAGATGATCCGACATGTGTTGTACTACAAACATTTTGTTGTCCTTTGTACCAAATACGAAATTCAGCACTTTCTTCTCCAAGCTCAAATTTAGTCTGTTCACATTCTCCACACCGCTTTGACATTACTTCGTAGTCTATCACAAAGCCAGTCAGCAAGTCGATAACATATCCTATTCCGATATTTGACGTTGACGTATGTTCTCTTGTCAACCAGCTTCCATCATATGACATTCCAATACCGACTATATCTTTATCATTCCTTGAGCCCTACGCCTCAATGACATCTTTACGAATATAAAGCAACGGCTGATTTGACCCAACAAGATGTCCAATCAGAACTTTTGGCTTATAATGTCTTTTAAAAGTTTTACTAAACATTATGTTTCAATTCATATGCATGCAGAATTTTTCCAACGATGAGTAGCCAAGTCACAAACTTAACATACCTTGCACTAATCTCATATTTACATCAAATGGAACATTAAAAAATTGATGCTTGCTAACATTTGATATTTGATGTAATATAGCATCAACTAATTGTTATGAACATGTTTCACTCTATGTTTGGTCACAATTAACACATACAACATTCACTTTATATGCAAATTTATTTCTTTGACCATAGCAAAGTTTTAAAGATACACTATGGCAAATATTGCTGAAAAATATTCCAAAATTATCTGTAAACAAACATTCAGTATCCACTATAATGTAATTTGAAAGATACTTTTATATGTAGCAGAAGTATTTAAGACATTTGTATTCTGAAGTTTTGCAGTTATATCCACTAAAGCAGCTTTTTAGCATTGTCATTATCAGCAGTACTCCATCTCTTAGAAATGTTGATTCTCTTCTCAAGCTGCGAAAGTTTTGTCCATGGCATTTAATCAACAGAAAAAACTTCACTTAAACAATTTAAAATAGCTTTTCAGTTATATAAATTATATGCAGAATAAATATTGGTCTTGAGAAATACCTTTTCTTATCAATTTTGGCTAAGTAACTATAAGCACATCAAGAACTCAAAATATAAACAAACATAAATGATTTTAGTAGTGAAAGTTGAAGTTAATATCTACTTCTCTGCAAGTATCGATATTATTTAAAAAATATCAGTAATTAATTAAATTTAAGAATGGAAAAATGCTTTAAAATGAAACCGAAACTAACCACGCCCCCCTCAGCTGTCAAAAATATTGACTGACAATGTTCAGAAAACTTCAAATATCTTAAAAACTAATTGGTTAATAGATCTAAAATTTGGGGCCAAGATTCCCAAATGTATGGGCTACAGGAAAATGCAAAAAAAAAAATTTCGATAAATTTGTCATTTTTAGGGTACTGTGTAGCCTTAAACCGCCTTAATAACTGACCCGAGAGGGACATCTTTCTTAGTCAAGTTGGTAAAGGCGCAACACAAAGTGACTGGTCACCCTTTTTGCATACGCCACCGGATTTCGATACGCCACCGAAACTCCCAGGTCTCTTCCTCTCTAAGGGTTGGAAAACCAACCAAAGCCGAAGTGGAGACCCAGGACTTGTATACTATAGGGCAGCACAACTTAGAACTACTGGTTGTATATCCCCTCGACGCAATACAATTGCTTCTGTGTGTCTAACAAAGACTACCGCAAAAAATCTCAACTATTGATATCCCGACAACGGCGCACGTGTCGACGAGACCCGCCGTTCAACTAGAGACAGCCGATGACGCCAAATGGAAACTGTCCAAAGCAAAGTTCAATTCACCGAGGAGGGGATGTATATCAATTGTAGTAATGGCTGAGGAAGTAGCCTTCTCCACAATTATCAGTCAGAATGTTTCTCTTCGTATCATCCCGATGGTACTGGAGGGGGAGTATACAGCGGCTCTCTTCAACAACAACGGCAGAAGTTAAAATGCTGAAAAAACTAGCCCAAAAGGGACGTCTGTCTTAGCCTGGTTTAGTTAAGGAGCAATAAGAAGAGACCGGTCAAATTTTCTTCGGGTCCATTGGTCCAGAGTTTGAAACGTCTCCGGCACTCCAAGGTCAACAACTGTTCTATCCTTCTACAGGGTAGAAAAACGTTACCCGCCGAAAAAACGTTTCCTTTTTCCCCATCGTTGAATGAGCAGCATATATATATATATATATACAGGGGGTGGACAAAAATATGGAAACACCTTGTAAAATGCATGTTTGAAAAGAAAGATTGATTTTAATGAAATATGTAGGTGGCGCTGGCGTTTTTGACTACTAACGCCACCTATACAACTTCGTAAATGTGCTAAACAGTTCAGTTGTTGTCGGAGTACTGTTATGTGAGGTTGTCATTGCATTATGTCAGAGTTAACAGACTTCGAACGTGGGCAAATTGTTGGAGCACGTATGGTAGGTGCTTCCGTAAGCAAGGTAGCCGAGGTGTTTAGTGTTTCAAGAGGTACTGTATCGAGATTTATCCGCATATTTGAAAAGCACGGGAAAGATATCTGCTAAATCACAGCGCGGATCAAGAGTGGTAGCTGATGATCATGTTGAACAGATGCTTAGGGCAAATTGCGACGAAAAAAGACCTCAGGCTGCAAAAGTTACTGGCTGAATGAATGTTGTGTTACCGAACCCTGTAGTACCAAAACAATTAGAAAGGTGCTTAGGGAATTTTGCTGTGCTGCAAATTGAGAGCCACCATCAGTGATGTAATGCCCGTAACAGGAAAAGGTGTGTTTAAGTCATGTAAAGCCTGGACTATAGGAAGGAATGTGTAATTCGACGAGTCTTCTTCCATTGTTTCCACCTGGCTGAGTTTACGTCTGGAGAACCCATCTCAACTAATACGAATGCTTGTGCCAAGAGGAAAATGGGGGGTTCTGTTATGGCTTGAGCAGCCATACGTGGTTCCTCTGGCTATTATGATCAGCTCAGGCACATGATACTGGACTTATGTGGATCATTTGCAGGTCAAGTTCATCCACATGGTAAACTTTGTTCCCCTATGGTGATGGTGCTCAAGATTGACAAAGCCCCTGTCACACGCTCACATTGTCCAGGACTGGTTTCTGAGCACGAGTTTGTCCGTCATCTCCTAGCCACCACAGCTGACTGAATATTATCGAACCTTTGGGTCTACTTGGAACGGTGCTTCTCGTTATCCACCGCCAACATCGTTATCCTGCACACCGTTTGCAGGAAGAATGTATAATATTCCCGCGCACACAGGAAACTGTATTTATCCAATCCGAGAAAACTGCAAGTGTTTTGGATGCCAAGCGGTTTCACCCATATGCTAAAGAAACATGTTTTTAAAGGTGTTTCCATATTTTATCAACCCTGTATGTGTGTGTGTGTGTGTGTGTGTGTGTGTGTGTGTGTGTGTGTGTGTGTGTGTGTGTGTGTGGTAATAGTAATGTAGTGACTGTGTGTGTGTGTGTGTGTGTGTGTGTGTGTTGTAATTTAGCAAATATTATATTAATATAATATTTGCTAAAACTTTGATTGAAGGCCAGATAAAGAGTTTTCTATGTACGTAAAGTAATCTCGCCACATGGCTTTCGTTTAAAAACGCTTTATTTGAAGAATTCCGTCATCAATTAAAAGCTGCTGAAATTTATAGACAGTTGAGTAGATGTTTATTACTTCAAAATGAATCACTTCCAGATAGAGAACTTGTCACTACTTCCGATGAAAGTATTGATGATTCTTCATTATTTGAATTTTGTATAAATGATATACAGTATTACTCATCAAATAAAGCTATTTCATACGGTGCTAAATCTATTTCAGAAATGGCGGAGAAACTTGATATTTATGAAATAATAGTAATTGATAGAAATAAAAATAAAATCTTTCCATGAACAAATCCTGATGTTTACTCTGATTTCAGTCGAGGCCACGACATGAACTCAAAACATATATTTCTATGTTACAATCTAAAACTCAAAATGATAATGCATATAATAAACAAACAAAAAACTTGTTTTATTTGGGACATAACAGGATATATTTCTCTTTTTAAACATAAAGGCTTAAAATGTAATATTTGTAAAAATTTTCGCTATGTTCCTGCAAAGTGTACTAACAACCCTGTTCTAAATCGAACCGATAATGCTATGTCAACTGTAAATCATTTACCTAATTTGATATATAAAACGGTTACTATTAGGGATAATTCATTTACTGATTTGGTCTCAATACCGTCAGTCAGAAAACAATTCTAATGAAAAATAGATGTATCGAACTTGATTCGCCACATTTATTAATTTTAATGGGTCACTTACAGTATTTGGAAATTGGCACATTACACCAATCGGTAACTGTATGGAAGAGCTTGTATTTGATAATCAGAAATTTATCTCTAGCTATTGTGTTGTGTATAAATAACGAAACTATGACGTCACACGCTATTATTGTCATGGATATTTTAACATAGATCGAAATAAAAATCAACACAGATGGTGTCACATTAACAAAAATTTCTGATACTAAAATGAAAAATGCAGAAAAGTTTTTGATTCCTAATAATTGAATAAATGATAAAATGGAACTTGAAACTGGTTCAAATGTTACTAAAAATCAACGCAATAATCTTCCAAAACATGGAATCGAGTTATAAGCTAATTAAAAGTAAAACTACTGATATCCAGATGTCTATTAATTTAAAGAATGAAACACTAACAGCACATGACCAAGACGATTACCTTTTGCTGAAAGAACATTTGTAGATTACCAAGTAACGAAATGGTTGGCTGATGGAATTGTAGAATCATGCTTTTCTGACTTTCCTAACCAAGTAGTTGTAGTTAGGATAAAAAGACGTACAACCCCAAAAGTTTATGTTGATAACAGACAGCTTAGTAAAAACATTGTAAATGATAACTATCTCTTACTTTTAATAGGTGATCTGATTGATAACCTTCAAGATGCAAATGCGTTCAGTACAATAGATCTACGTAATGCTATTTTTTCATTTAGATATAGAGCCAAATATCCGACGATATACGTCATTTGTGACACATAATGGAAGATTTCAGTTTCTACGCGATCCTTTCAGTCTTTTCACATTACCAACAGTGTTTCAGTGGTACATATACACACAATATTCAAGGATCTAATTATCAAAGATCATGTTTTAAATTATGTGGAAGATATCATTATAAAGTCCAAAAATATAGACGAAGGTCTCGATAGGCTTGCATCAGTGATTTCACTTGCTTCCTCTTATGGTATAGATAAAAATTTTCAAAAATGTAAATTTTTAAATAAACAAATAGAATTTCTTAGCCATGTAACATCACTGTACAAATCGCAACGTACTTAGCCATATAACGCGTTAGATAAATTGTATCCGACATCGCAAAAAATCAAAGATGTTGTAAATTTTCCTGAACTGAAATGCCAAAAAAGATTTGCAATCTTTTCTTGGTCTTGCTGGATATTTTCGGAAATTCATTTTAAATTTCTCCATTATTGTACATCCTTTCACAGAACTTCTGATTAAAAAAAAAATCGCAAATTTAAATTTACTGATAGAGAAATACAAGCATTCAACTGTCTCAAACAATGTTTGTCTTCCCTGCCTGTTCTTAACATTTACAATCAGAACGTTGAAACCGAATTTCATTGCAATGCTAGTATTCAGGGTTATGAGGGTATTTAACTTCAAAAATCAATGACAGATAATGAGCTTCTCCCAATATATTTTATGAGATAGAAAACGTCAAACTCCGAAACAAAATATAGCAGTTTTAAACTTGAAATTTCAGCAACTCTCCAAGCATTATAAAAATTTAGAGTGTACTTGTTAGGCAAACAACATCAAACTAGCAACGCGTTTGCGAAGACACTAAAGAAAAAATGTTTGTGCACTCAGACAGAGGGATGGGCATTACAACTACAAGATTTTTGTTATTAAATTATTGTTCCGACTCCAAGATTAATCATGTAGATGCATTAAGTAGATACCCAGTATTAATAATACAAAATAGTCACGTTACAAAAATCAAAACAGCAGAAAAACAAGACATTGAAATCCAAACTAATAAAGAACTTTTAAAATTTAAGCCTTATAATGATTACCTTCTAAACTTTTACTTGCTCTACAAATTTATTGATGGTGAAGAACTACTCTTTGTTCCTAAAAATATGCAGAACGACATTATAGGGAATGCTCACGAGCGTTGACAACATGCTTCTAAACGAACAGAAGAAGCACTAAGGCATCAATTCTATATACCTAAAGGGAAAGAAAAAATAGACAGTTTCATTCAAAATTGTGTGCATTTATTTAAGTTAATCGTAAACTTGTCTGGACAAAATGGTCTATTACACCCTATCGAAAAAAAAAACATTCCTGCTCATTCATTTTACATATCCTGTTGTTGACCAATTAGGCCTATTCTCTACCACAAGCAAGAACTCCTTCACAAAATTCGTATATCTTTGCCCAACGAAGTCAACAGATGATCCAGAAATTATTTCAAAACTAGAAAATTAAAAATACATGTTTGTCAATGCATCTAGTATTATTTCTGATCGCGGTATAGAATTCACTTCCAAACAGTTTTCAAGATTATTGCAGTATCGAAAAAATAGAACATATCCCAATCACCATCTGATTACCTACAGCAAGTGGACAAATAGAGCGTTTAAATTCTACAATCGAAACAACAACATCCAAATTTTCCATAGATAATCCAGAAAATGGTACATGGAACATGGTACAAAGAAGTCCAGAAAATTATAAATTACACGCTCCAACGAAGTATTCAAACATCTTCCTTCGAATTGCTGTTTTGTATTAAAATGAAGACGACACAAGATCTCACTATCACAAATTTACTTCACGAAAAAATCCACGCTGACTTTTTCAACAACCTCAACGACAACAAACTAGACAACAATTCCAGAAAGTTCAAGATGAAAACAAAAGAGATTACGATTTCCGGTGAAAATCAGTAACTATTTTCAAACTTCATGATCTTGTCGCCATTAAACGTATTCAAATGGGATCAGGAATTAAACTGAAATCAAAATACCTAGGCCTATACAAGATAACGAAAAATAAAACCAAATGTCACATACGATGTTCAAAAGTGTGGCTTTTTGAAGGACCAGCGAAAGCTAGTACTTATGCTAAATATCTCAAACAGTGGACTAATGACGCTATTACCTGATAAATTAACGCCGTGACATTTTTGCCCGAATTCTAAAGAGACATCCCTCCCCCCACACACACACTAAAAACTTTTTTTTTTATCTCTTAGAGTTAATTTCTTTTTTCCCCCTTTCATTACTTGTGTATTAGTTTTTCTTTTCAATTTTTCAGATATTTTGAAGTAGCTTAAATAATGAATTTTCATAAGATTTAATACTCAACCATTTATTAATCATTTTCATGTATGCTTTTATTTCAATTTTAGTTATTATTTTCTTGAAGTTTTTTATTGATATGTATGCTTATATTATTGTTTTGACTATACCTTTATTGGCTCACCTGAGGTCAGGTGATATTGTCGGATGGCCGATTGTGGGAATTCTCCCGCTGCACTACCACAGCGCCACCAACCTCTATATCCTGTTTTAACTCACTCTACCACTTATGTTCATACCGAGCGGCAGCACACTTAAGTGTTCTCTTTCTGCTTTATTACTAAAATAAAGTGAAGTGAAAACTGTTTTTACATCCTGTTTTTTTTCTCTTAACTGAACTATCGACAATATGTTTAAAATACTGGCTTGCCACCTTTTGGATTAACTTACAATCCCCTCTAATTACAAATAAACTCTTTGTTTTTTTTTCAACAATCCTTATTTCAAAAAATGTTGATGCTGCAAAGCCCTACCTCAATTTAAGAAAGTAAAATAGTATGTATTTTCTTTATTTTGCGATTCCAGATACTAGTATTTTTAATTACTTAACTAAGAGCATATGCAACCTATCTTCCAGCATGTTTTCCAGTTAAATTTACTTAAAAATTTAAATGTTAATACGGATTATCAATATGTTAGTCAAGGGTTTAAAGCATATGTATCAGCCACCCCCCCCCCCCCCCATTCCCCCGAGATACAAGACTCCCAACAAGTGCAAACGAAAAATCGTAAAATGTTATCCATAATCTTATTGGCAGGATATTCCTAAAGAATTAACAATGAAAACGAATAATAACAGAATGATCAAATAGAATGAATAATGAAGTGAGAATTGGGCTTAAAGTTGGACACTCTATTAAAATAAGCCGATAATCTGACGATTATTTTCGTAATACATGAAACATGAGGAGACCAGAAGAGTTTATTATCAATAACTAAACTAAGATATTTTGTTTCTATAACCAGGTACTTAGTTTTCTTGCTTTGTTTTTAAGGTATAGATACATACATGTATTTAAAATACATGACAGAAAAAAATTACAACGCTGAGATGCAAAAAAACTGCTGAAATTTTTTTATTTTCATAACCAAAATTCTAACTGGACAAAATTGGATTGTTCGATAAAAAAAAAAAATAATATTTCAATGGGAATCGTTTATAGGTTAGAGATTAAGAAGATTATTTGTAGGTTGGCTGATGGCTCAGAATATATATTAATTTAATTTTATTGGATTTTTAAATTCTTCTGAAGCACATGGTCTACCAGAGTCTCCAAAAATAGATGAAATGCATAACGGAGATGTTGAGATATGTGACAGATCGAATAATTTATCTTCTTCGTTTAGACAAAATTTTGGTGATAGCCTTACAGAATCCAATTTTTTTTCTTTCAAATTAGACCCATTCAAGCCTCAAGGTCTATTTCCAAAGGATCCAGAAGCAAAGCATTGCTTTTCAAACTTTCATTACTCGTATAAAAAAAAAAGGCTGGCATTAAATTTATAAGACCATAATTATGCTATTCTATTATTTTAAACCAGCCATATTGCTTTTTCTGGTGGTTGTTAGTAGATAGTCAAAGCGAATCTTATTTCTTAGCATTGATTAATGATGTATCTGTTAGAAGCAATTTTACACAAAGTTTTAATGACTCTGAGAACTTCACTGCAACATATCAATTTTGCTCTATATTATAATAATTGGTTTCAAGAAAATACAATTCATATTTATTTGGAAAGGAAAATCAACAGTAAATTTGCTTTCTGGAGAAATGTATTTCATCTTCAAATTAATGTTATAATAACTTTAGCGTCGTGCTATGTGCTATGTACTTTGCTTTAAGAGGCCATGATTCCAAATCTGGAGAATTCATGTCAATTGTACTCTTATTATGATAATGTTTCAAAAGAACTTCTTTTGAAGTCAAAGGGTGAAATAAATTATTTTAGACTCATTTTTCGAAGGGAAATTATTAATTTGTTTGGAACCATAGTTTGGAAAAATATTGTTATGGAAATTAAAAAAAGCCCAATTTCTCAGGTGATTATTATGTATACAACAGTACAACACAAGATATGTGAAATACTAACAAACTTTCTGTAATTTTTCGACTTATCTTGATGACAGAAAATGATGATGTATTTAAAGAAATTAGAATATGGGAACCCTTTTGGGGGGCTTACATCAGTAGGTAATTGCCCTGCGCACTGAACTTAAAACTGAATCCGACGAAACAGGTCTACTGTTGATATCCTAGTCGATTTGAAAACACGAATAAGGGAGGCGTTCGTACAGAACAAGCATTTTGCTTTAGTATTTTTTGATATTCGAAAAGCATACGATTGCACTTTGAGGTATGGTATTCTAAAAGATTTACACGATTATGACTTAAGGGGTAACCTGCCAACTTTTATTCAACAATTTTTAGAACATAGATTTCGTAAAGTTAAAGTAGGATCGATTTTATCTGAGGTTTTTGCTCAAGAAGAAGGGTTGCCGAAGGGAAATGTTTTCATTGTCACTATTTAATTATAAGAGCTAATAACATCATATCTAACATCCCACCTGTTAAAGCTCTTTTATACGTTGACGACCGGCATATTTCCCGCATGCATGGGAAAAGAAATATATTCTAACGAGTGTCAACTTCAACAGGCTATTAATAAAATAACAAAATGGACAAATGAAAATGGCTTCTGCTTCTCATTGACAAAAACTGATGTGTTCACTTTTGACGACAAAGGAGACTTTATCCCGACTCTGAAATCTTTTGCAACAATATTTTAATTAACGTTGTTTTTGAAATTAAATTTTTAGATCTCATCTTTGTCAAAAAACTCACGTTTTGTTCTCATATTTTACAACTTCGCAAGCGATGTGAAATTTTTTTGAGCATTTTGAAAGTCTTAGCAGACACTTCATGATGTTGCAATTGCTTTTGTCTTTTGAGAATATATCACGCTATCATCCTATCAAAATTACATTACGGCTTCAAAGTATACGGTTAGGCCAGAAAAATTATTTTATGCAAATTAAACACTATTCACCACACTACTTTACGGCTATGTTCCAGAGCCTTCCAACATCTCCTATTCAGAGTCTGTACGTTGATTGTTTTAAACCATCATTGGACTTGAGGCGGCAGTATTTGTCCCTTAAATATCATTTAAGAATTACGTCATGATCAAAAATTGTTTAACTTCTAATAAAAGTTTATTTTTAGTTAGTCTTTATGGTGCCAGAAAAGTATCCATACCTCCTTTTCATAGAAGAACATAATTTGTAATTGAGGATTATAGGACTTTTGACATTTCACTGACAAAAGCCAGTGAGGAGTTTTCTCTTTGGCATGTGCATAATTTTAAATTTAAAATTACATTAGAATATTATTAAAAATCAGACACTCCATAAAATGTTTTATACAAATTTTGAATGACTTTGCAGAGAAATGTATTGATTTTAAGCATATTTACACTATCGGTTCTAAGTCGAATAATCATGTTGGCGCTTTTTACTTTATAGACCGTTTACTCCATTCATTTAAACACCATCTTTCATGTTCTGTCTTCACAGCAGAGATTTCTGCAATTCACAAAGCTTTAGATAGCTTATCTAATCAACATGATGAGAATTTCATTGTCTTCACTGACTCCATAAGTGCATTACAGTCCTTAAGTCCTCCAAATAATTCTTCGCATCCTTTGATCACTCATACACTAAACATAATTCATAACCTAAAGTATCAAAACACCCAACTGATTTTTTTTTGGATTCCTTCTCACGTGGGCATTAGGGGGGATGAATTGGTCTATATTGCCTCTATATCGGAAACTGGTGAAATGTCTCATACCATTCCATATTGCGACATCATAAAATGCATTAAATCAGTTAATCATAATCATCGGCAAGATCAGTGAAATCTGGAAGTAAATAATAAGAAAGAGTGTGCATGAGTTTCTAACACAAGGAGCTCGCAATAGCCTCGCTTCCAGTTTTCGGAATGTTACAATAGCATTCTTAATATTTTTGTCACTTTTGGTTTCAACTACAACAATTAAAAGAAGCTTTTTAAGATAAAAATCATTGAAAATTATCTTAGAATTTTTATGGCACATGAATGGCTATCGAATTTATCAATACCATTCATAGAAACAGGATAACTTGAAAAACTAAAATTATCTTCAGCTACAAATATAAGAAATACGTTTGCTGAAAAATAGTAAGAAAAATGCATCTATTTAACACATCTGGGATAATTTTTAAGTTAAACAGTTTTTTAATAGACAGGACTATGCATATTTGTTTTTGATACTTTCAAATATATTTCATTAATGAGAGTGTTATTTTTCATTTATTACAAAAAAAGGGTCCCTAAGATTTTTGATATAGAACCCACTCCCACACAAGGATAGCTACTCCTCTGATATTAATGAATGCGAGAACAGAATTAATGAAAAATTATGAATAAAATAAACTGGTCAAATTTAAATGGAATCTGTATAAAAACAAAAAGTCAAATGAAATGCTTTCAAAAATATACCTACTAGAGTTCAAGTTTTAAATATGGTGAAATTTTGCATGAAAGGAAAGTTTTTAAGTAAATTAATAAGAAATGGCTAAGATATTAGGAAAGGAACGTAGTATGCAAAAAAAAAAAAAAAAAAAAAAAAAAAAAACTCAAGTAGTTAAAAAGTACAGCTTGGAGGAAAGGAGGACCAGTTAAATTAAAACATTTTGTATGAAATGTAAAGTAGGCCTTTTGTGCTGCTAAACATATAAAAGATTGTATAACGAATAACAATCCTAAATTAAAGCATTCTGGTGTTATGTACATATTTTATTATATGTAATGATACATAATAAAATATTTATATATATATATATCATTTATAATTATATATATTTTAATAATATGTAATGATGAAGCTACAACAATAAATATTTATGCATAAAAGGTGGAAGTATTTCTGTACAGATGTTTCAGCACACTACTAACATTTTCCAAACACTTTATTTAATCAAACTTTTTTTGAGTAAACACAAATATTCTCAGTAAAAGAAGTTATAGATTTACCAGATGAATTTCGAAGTTAAAGCAATTCTCCGCCAAGCATTTTAACTCATGATTCTGATAGGTTACTTAATCTACAAATCATATAAATGTGAATGCTTGCTTCTATCCTTCCATGCTCTTTTTTTTTTTTTCTCGTCATTACTATTCATTTTGCTCCCCAGATTTAAAAAATACAAATGTACAAAAATTTATACAGATGTAAACATTATAAGAGTTCTTTAACAGCTTGATTATGATTGGTTGAACGTGTGAAACGTAAATTAAAATCTAAGCGTCTAGCCGCTTCAAGTTAAAATATTTTTAAGTTAAAGTTGTCGTAATCGTAGCTGCATGATTGCCTACATCTTCACTGCTCACTGTGTATTGCCTAGGCGTGAATGAGCCTTTACATTTATAAGCAACTAGACTTAATAATTTGACTACCATCTCGTAAGGTTATGTTAGGCATAAGTTAATTCTCTGACTCATAGAAATAGATTGTTTCCACAGAAGCAGACTTACTTTCTGTGACAATTATGAATAGTTATGTGTATCACACTGATTGGTGAGTATTATCTTTATTCGTTATTCCATATTGAATTTTTTTTATCGCGCGCTAAGCTCTATTGAGGTAAAATTATTTCCCAAATACCACATAACGCGCTTGCGTGGGGCATGCAAAAGCGAATCAAAATAAGAAAAGCAAGTAACAATATGTATTATTATATGAAACTGTATCACAAACAAATATTTACTTTAAAGGAATTTATTACAAGTTAGTTTCAATATACAAACTATATATTTCAGAATGTTGGTGGCGTGTCATCTTCGTACAATCTAAGCAATAGCAGGGAGCGACTTTCCAAACATTGTAGATATAAATAATGTATTTATGTTTTACTTGGTTATAGCAACTTTTATATAGATTTCGCATTCGATTGTACATTTCCATCTCTTTCTCTCCCCCCCCCCCCGAGTTGAGTGGCTCAATTTATGATGTCGCCAAATCGCACACTGGTGCGAGATAGGCAGCGCGAATGCGTAAATCCTCCCCCCCTCTTTTGTTATTGTAAAGCTTAATGGGAGAGCACTATGCGCCAGACTTGGAACACAAATAAAATTCGGAATCTAAGAGAGAAAAGTTTCTTGTCTTTACGAGAAAGTAAAAACTACTCATGATAGAAATGCAAAGAATGAGTAAAGAACAGTTTGATATTTAGGTTCAAGCAAGCCAGTCTACAAAAAATTAATATCAACCGCAAGAAATTCATTAATCTTGCAACCCCAGAGTGACTATATATAGAAATTCAGCCAAAATATGAAGTCTACCCAACAAACTTGAAGGATATGATGGCAAGTTCTTCCAAAAAAAATTGTTTACTTAACAGAACATAAATTAAAGAAGAAGAAAATTAATAAATGCATCAAACCAATAACCTCTTCAACTACGCTGGAATACGTTAGAAAGCTTATTGAGCACATAGGCCGCGGAGCGGCCCTTAAGCTCAGGTCGGTAGATTAAAGCATTTAACTTGGTTAGAGATGGAATTAAAACTTTCTGTGAGATGAGTTCAGAGGAAGGCTTGCGATTGGTTGTCTGGAAGGTCTGGTAAAGTGGTAACTTGGAGGTAAACCTCTTCAACTAAGCAAACCTCTCCTTTATATAGCCTCCCTCTCTGACATCTTATTAGATTAATCTCCATACATCAGACTTGACGTGATGGAGGCGGAGCTACAAAACTTAGCATTTCCTCTTTTCAACTTTGGGTCCTACTGGTGAGATTATTACAGGAAAAAGGAACAAAGCAAGGCAGACATGTAATTCTCGTTTTTTTTTTTTTTTTCTCTCTTTTTTTGAGTGGCGACAATGAAATGGCTGCTGGTAAATTTTTTCACGTAAAACTTTACGATGGTATAAAAAGGTATTTTTGTTTCATTTAATGAACCTATGTGTTTGGAAGTTTTTCTTCTTCATATGCAATAAACTACACCAGAAAAAGGGCGAAGAGAAATGAAAAGAAAAGTAGAAACTTTTCTAAGTTTCAGGCATAGCTTTACAGAATGTTTGATTCAAGTTCCAGCCGAAATAAAAACCGGTAGATTTAATAGTAAAAAGTAGAATGGAAAGGGAGGGTCGTCCAGGAATTATGAGCCCTTCAGTTATTGATAAACCAGGTCCACCAAGGCAAAACACCAATTTGTCGAATCTTACTGAATTTCAACACTTCCAAGAAAAATTCCAGTTCCAGTAGAAAGAAAAACGCATTTTTCACGTTGTAAAGAATGTTGGAGAAAAAAAAATATATACGGTCAGAAACGTCATTTTTAGAAGCAAGGGATACAGAGATAAACCCGCTTTATGTCCTAATTGTTCAATGTTTCCACAAGAAATTGTTTACTGACAACATTTAATTAGTTTATTTTTAAAACTACTTTTGTGTCAATTTGTATTTGGGTATTTCATTTGTTTTGTAGTTCAGGTTAGGATTTCTTTTGCTATAGAATTCGTAGTTGTGTCATTACAATTATTACCGTCATTTGTATAGATATGATTGAACTGCATCATAAATACAAATGAAGGCTATACCCATCAATAAAAAAAAATGTATTTTTGTAATTGTCACACTCGTTAGGCTACAACTCAATACATATTTCGAAAGAAAGTCCCTTTAGCCCAGAAGATAAAAATATGACATTTCTATTTCCATCCACATTTTAAAACTGTCCGTGAATTTGTTTGGGTCGCAAGACATAAAATTTCAACCCATTAAAAGTTCAAACAACCTTGACCCTTGAGAGAGCTACACGTGGCAATCCCAATCGATGCAGCTGGGATTGCGTATCAGTCTCCATGGTTACCTACTGGTTGCTCCACACTGCCTCTCAAGTTACCATAGAAACTGCTATTTTTATTCTTTTATCCACCCCTAAATTTTGAGGAGGGATGTTTACAGTTAGAAACGAAAATAGAATTCCTGGGACTGCATCTTGAGTGGCTCTGGATTCCCGGTACACAAAATCAATACGGCAAAACGCATTCATTGCACTTAGAAAGTTTTTAATGACTAGTTATAGAAAAAGCTAATGAGTTTTTTCCGCTGCCGTACAGCGTTGGGTATGTATCATTTCTTAAGAAAAAAAAATGATGCAGTTAATTGTTTCATTAGCATTGTTATTATAAACTGCAATTTAATGTTAATTATAATAGTTAAAATTAAGGAGGGGAAGCACGAACTGTGTTAGTATATTAATCGTATAAAAATTTATATTTAATGTTAATTATAATTGTTAAAATTAAGTAACAGAAAAAGAGAGCATGAACTGCGTTAGTATATTACTCGTATAAGGGATAAATTAAAGAACACACACAAAATTGTATATAAATACTTTATAGAGAAAGAGAGAGGGATAGAAGAAAAAGTGTCGCGTGATATCTCAAGCCATCAATGTCATGGAAATCGTTATTAGTAGGAAATAGATTGGGAAAATAGGCGCCCCCAAATAGAAGTTTTTCATATTTTTTTTCTTCTCTTTCTATCTAAGTAATAAAAATTAAATGAAAATTTTGAAAACTTTCTTAAAGTCTAGGTTAGAAAAATAAAACACCTTAAGTGTTAAGAAACCCAACTTTTAATTTCATTTTAAGAAAAAGATGCTCTAATGCACTTTCGTTTATAAAAAAGGTCAATTATTTTCAAAGAACTGCTGACAAAAAGTTTCTTGCAAGTTAATAAGAGCTCATTTTCTTACGAGTAAGTAATGTAATTAAAAAAAAGGGGAGGGGGTAAGCAATTAGATATGTGACAGTGAAAACGGAATCACATCATACACTGGTGGAAAAAGGAATATATATTTTTTGCATGATGAAAAGGCGAAAATGAAAGAAATACTTGTGTTGCTTCTGTAACCGTTAAGGTATTATGCATATTTCCAAACTGAAACGTCTTGACAACTTGGTGTATAAAAGAAGTGCGAGGGAGCTGTTTGTTCGCAATCTCTTTTCATTGCGCACTCGCTTACTTTTATGTTTATCTGCCGGTTGGATTCATATATTATTTTTTACATTGAAGTGTGAATTATGCTTGTTATAGCTTAGGTTTTTAAAATAAAGGTTTTATTCAGACGCTTCCAGTCGCGTTCTTCTGCAGAGATGAATTTCCTTGAGTAACCGAATCTGATATCTGGATTCTCAACATGTAGGGTACCGATCAGCCTCTCCCACGCAATATAACACACTCATATTTAAAAAATTACTTTAAATTTTAAAATAAAAAAGTTCTGAACCAATTTCTTGAGTATTTGATTTCTGTTCTATCGTTTATATGGTTTAACTTTCTCTCTTTTTTAATTCCTCTTGCCAACTAAAACACTTAAAGAAATCAAACGACGGTAAATGTGTGAGTAGATTTCCTCATACACACCGTTTACAGAAAACAGTAATAAAGTCCGGACAACAACAAACAAAGTTAGCAAACGCACATATTTGCTTTTTCTAACTTTGTTAAATAAAATCGTTAGCAAAGATGCTTTTCATTATCATGGTAATCATGCAAATGCAAAGCTTATTATTGCAATTGGATCCTTCAAAAATGCATCTTTTAGGTAATTAAATTTTGACACATACCAGAATGGGTGCAAAATTAAACAATTTAAAGCAAAATATTATGCATATAAAAGAGGAAATTATACTTGAAGGAAAACATTGCAACTTTATAGGAAAGTGTTTTGTAATTGCATGAAAAAAGCAAGAAACGAATTGTATCTTTAGATAAACACAAAATGTACAAAATTATTAATAAGTGTTTTTTGTTGAATATTAAAGTCAAAAAGTAAAACCAATTTTTTTAATTAAATGCTTCAAAATAAAGTACTTACAGAATGGTACTTTTTTTTTTCATTTTCATAAAAATGAAGAAAATGAAAAAGCCATTTATTTACATGTTACTCTAATGAGTATGATTTCTATTAAATGAATTTTATCGAACGTGATGAATATGGAACAGTTTAACCAATTTCACGTTTTGTTACAAAAATTAGGTATGGAAATTATGTATAGTTTATTTGACAGCATAAAAGGAGAAATTAGCAATATTGGTGAAATTTAGCTCACATCCTTAGCGTGATTTTAAAAATCGCCAGTTTGGCAATTTTTGAGATTTCGACAAACAAGTAAACTCCATAGAGCAATTGATGGAATAATATGAAAAAAAATTTTACCAACCTATTTTGGCTGTGGATTCGATAAATATCTTCAGAACATCGTAATCATAATGTTTTTTTTTACCTTTTTAAATTCATTTACTTCCACAAGTAATAAAAATAAATACAAGACCGCTGTTATTGCTTTTATTTTCACATTATTACAGCTACATGTTCACATAAAATGAATTTTAAAAATATTTCCTAGTCCTCTATAAGAATATGAAAAGCATGATAAGATTTTAGAATGAGTATGAATTTTAATAATTACACACTAGTTTGATATTTTGATTGTATTGTTGTCTATACGATCTCTTAAAATTTCATCTAGAACTTTTCAAAATAAATTTAATGAAATTCCCAATTTGAATGTAAATTACATACAGTAATTTATTCAAAAAACTTTTGAGAAACTTGAGCAAAAAGTACTTAACATTTATAATAAAACATATCTTGCCTTATTATATTAGAACTGACCACTAAATGAAAGAATTCGAAAAAAGGTTGACTAACCTGTTTTGTCGGTGGGGATTCGAGAATTATCTTGAGAACTTAATTTTTATCGTTTTTACGAATTTAGATGCAATTCTACAAATATTCCAGGTCCTCCAAGTTTCTAGCTATTATCAAACATATTAAGCAAATCTATCTCTTTCTTAAAGATTAACCTTTCTTCTAGCAACGTCATTCATGTGAGAAAATTAGTAAAAAATATCAGAAAAAAATTGCTTATCAAATTAAAACATGCACGTCATTATCTTAACCGGTAAAAATCTCAAGCTTATTCCAGATCCACACAGGAGCATTCCTCTGATTGGGAAAAAAATCGCTTACGAAATCTGAACATGCACCGTTACTCCCAAACCAATCACAAGCCTTAACTAATAATAGAGAAGAAAAAATTTAGGGTTTCGAGATGTATAACAGATATATCTAAACAGAAATGTGAGGTTTGCTACGTTGGCAATTTACTTCGAACAAATATTTCCGCCTCCAAGGCTGTGGGGTAAAATGCTTTTGAACTGAAAGGGTTCCCCTTTAAATATTGATCGCAAAATGACTGATGATGATAAAACAACATGTCTGTCTCTCAAATAAGTGTTTGGAGATGTTGTTAAACATCTCCTTTGCAAATATCATCGGTATCATGCTTGGAAAAAACATCGTTTCTAGTAATAATCTTGTTTCTAGTATAATCTCATTTCTAGTTTGCAAATGAGGAATAAAATGCATACTTTATTAAGCAGTTCTTTTTCTACAGGAAATGGATTCAATAAAGTTTTAAAATGTTATGGATAATTTTAAAGTTACGTCTTTTGACAAGGGGAAATCTGCTTTCATTGAATACTTCGATGATAATTATTACGGCAGAGATGAATCATGGAGATGTCACATCGTTGATTCCCGCAGGCATTTACTAATACGAATATGAATTGCGAGTCGTTTAATAATAAGTTAAGAAATCAACTATTTTAAATGTAAATTTAATAATCGAATATAATCTAATCGATATTTTTTCAGTTAAAAATAGAGAACGATATTTATTTAGCACATCAATATAGAATAATAACTATCACAACATATTATAAGAGACACGATAATAGATAAAAAAAAAAAATCCTAATGGGGATGTTAATGTAAAGGCGACAGATTCATGGTTATTAAAATCACAAGCAAATAGAGATGTATTTTACGAAGTAAAAAAGATTGCAGAAGAATGTTCCAACTATGATAAATGCTACTGTAGGTATATAAAACAATCGTGTTTATTTTTATATATGCATTTGCATACTTGTGAATGCTTGGATGATCATTCACTTTTTAAGCACATTTATACTGTTTAGTCTTTATGTTCTCGACAACTTCCGTGCTTTGATTATGTTTTTAGTAATGTAACATAATTGTTGAAGATGAAGAATATGACCCTAATTCAGTTTCATCCGCGACTTGTGTACAAAACTGCATTGATTCTGCAGTTAAAGAAACATTTAATGAAGAAAGAAAGATCCACGATACTAATCTTTTACTTGACAAATTAAATTGTTTACTTCAAGGTAAATTTGTTAAAGGTACTCTTTTATCATATTTAAATAGTAATTTAAAAATTATGGTTTCAATGTGTGAAACAGTAAAGGAAATATATGGGAAAATGAAACCAGAAGATTATTTAGTTGCTTCCTCTTTGCCTCTCAGGCAGCACTTAAACAAGTAGTTTACATTTAAACGTACTAGTAATGTTGAAAAATAGAGGAGAAAAGCTTCGGATAAAATTCTTCTATAATTGTCAAGAAAGAAGTAAGTGGTTATATAAGCAATCAGTATTATGTAATTGAAATGGCATGTTTATCAAACCAATTGAATCTTTTACACCCCAAATTAGTTATGTGCTTGATTATAGTCAAGTAGTTTAACATTTTTAAGATATTAAAGTATATTTTAGGAGATGAAACCGTTGGCAAGTTATATATCTAATGAGAAAGTAAGTATTGTATCGAAAAAGAAAAAAAATTCGTAAGTTAAGTTTTTATTAACGTCGCCCTAGAAGCAACACGAGGGCTATTGGCAGAATACCCAAAGGGACCGAGCTCGCCTAAAGGGCTTAGAGCTGCAAGCCGGCTCCCCAAGAAGCAATCACCCCTGCACTCAGTATTTATTGACATAAAATAAAATAAGATTTTACATGATTTTGGAATAAAGGTTAAATAAAGTGTACAAGGTATTTGAACAACAGAAAATATACATGACAGAAACACAAGAAGAAAAAAATTACAGTTGGAATTTTCCAACATAGAAATAAGATACATAACAGGTTATATGGCACAATACAAAAACGTCCAGAAACCCGTAAACAAAAATGAAGTGTTAGGCAAAGGTACGAACATATATACAATTATAGCTACACAATAAGGGAATATTAAAATATTGAGAAATATAATAAAAATTTAAAATAATTTAAAAAAATTCCTGGGGAATTTTACTAGCCGTAAGAATGCAGGATTTAAGCTTAGAATGCAAGTAGGGATTTTCACACACGGACCTGTGCCAAATAAGTTTCGCTTCAACAGGACCTTTTAAATGAAAATCTCTGGTAAAAGGGCAGGAGAAAACGTAGTGGTCAGCATCTCCAACAGAGTCACAGAGACATAAATTTGTACTTTTTAAATTAAAAGATTTAAATACGAAATGAAGGGGCCGTGACAAATTAAGAAGCGTGTAATAAAACCAGAATTCGTATAAAAACTTAGATTTGGTCTAGGAATATAGGACTTAACCCGAATACTAGTATTTACAAGTTGACCACCAGACCTCCCAGTCAGAAAGAAGGTTTCTTCTTAAAGTCATAACTATATGAGACCTAGAGGCAGGGACATTCATTCTCTCAACATAAGTGACAGCGAGCTTTGCAAAGAAATCCGCGATTTCGTTACTATAGTCTCCGACGTGGGCCCGGACCCAGTGTAAGTTGTAAAAATCAGAATAAGTTGTTAATTTTTCTTTAATGGTATTAATAAAAGCCTATTTATTTCTGGTACTCTGCAGTAGCAATATATATGATAAACTGTCGGAGTAAACAGAAACTTTGAAGTTATGAGAGACGGCAAATCCACAAAACGGCAAATCCGATTGCGGGAAGCTCGATCTGGAAAACCGAATTATAAAAATTCAGTCTAAACATGTAGACTCTGTTTAGGAGACCCCGGTGGAAGACATACATGGCGAACCCAGTTTCGGACCCGATCCTTGATCTGTCGGTATAAATCTCCCACTCGGAGGGTCCCAAAAATTTGTTAAGAAAAAGAATTTGTTTTTCAGGACGAACAGCTCTCAGTGAGATATTTGAGTCGAATGGGATATTTTTAATCAGGTGAATAAAGTTAGAATTATGCTACTTCCAAATTTGATACTTAAGAAAATGAAATTTTAGGGTAAGATGAATATGGGGAACCTCAGCAATCACTTGTAAAGCAGCAGTGAGAGACGTCCTATAGGCATTGGTAATTTTTAAAAGGTAAATTCTCTGAATAGAGTTTAGCTTAATAATTTGCGAGGAGTTTAGATCACCCCCTAAACCCCGCACCAGGGACAATAATAGGTTATATAACACATAAGTACTATAGTTTATAATTTTTGAAATTGAAATAATCGAAGGAAACCCTATTAAAATTTAGCGACAGATCATAAATTTTTTCTCTAAGATAATGAATGCAGGGACTCTAGGAGAGCCGACAGTCAATCTAAATACCTAAATATTTATTAAATTTACAAATTTCGATGAAGGAATTCTTTAGTTTAAAAATTGGGTCTCGACTGAAGACGCTGCCACCACGAACTCCTTTGTTGTGAACTGAAGGGCATCTAAACTCAACCGAGGCAGTTTTCTCGATCGAGATATCCAGCCATAGCCGTTCTAGATGTTCATCAATAAGACCAATTAAAATATTGAAATTATGTTCTAGGTCTCTTCTCGATTTTCCTGGGGAAATAACCGCCAGATCATCCGCAAAAGCTTGAACTAAAAAGTTTTCGCAATTAATATTCAAAATAGAATTAAAATATAAGTTCCACAGAGCGGGTACAAGTACCGAACCCTTAGGACAGCCTTGGGTAATTAGATGCTTTATTGTAAAATTATTATTGGAAAAAATAATATGTCGATTTATTAAGTAAGAGTATATAAACTTTTGAAAACGGATTGTAAAATGAAGATTTCTTACAGTTTTAAATAGAACAGTCCAATCTATGTTGTCAAATGTACCCTGGATATCGATAAAAGTAACAGCAACGTTTTCTGTAGATCTTTTGCGCTCGATTTACGAAACCAAGTGGAAAATTGCGTCATCACAGCCAAAAAATTTTTTAAACCATATTAGAGTGGATGAAGAATATTGTTTTGATGAATCCAGAAATTTAATCTATTGACAAAAACACGCTCAACAATTTCCCCCAAGGTTGGTAACATACAGATTGGTCTGTACGATTTAACGGATGACAGGTCCTTTCCAGATTTAAGGAGGAGTTTTAGTTTAGCGTCTTTTAAAATATTTGGAAAATAGGAAAATTGCACACATAAATTCATAAATTTCACTGAAAGGTTAGAGAAATTAGAAAAAATACGCTTCCAAATTCCATAGTCCAAGAAATCAAGGCCGGGAGCCTTCCCACCTCTAAAATTTCAAAAAACCAAAGATACATCTCCAGTGGAGACCTTCGGAGGTGGTGCAGACTTTTCAAAACTCAAATCAAAAGTCTCCCTGGAGTTCAGGAAAAAAGAACGTATTAGAAATTCATATTTTTGTTTTTGGGAGTTATCAGATGAGCCAGGAATTATGACCTCAAGGTTCCGAGAGTTCAGAGACTTGCCAAAGGCAACCCTGAACTTCAGGCCAAAGTTTTCATTATTGGTGGTGCAGAAGTGCTCCCAGGCCTCATTTTTAGCCGCAAGAATTTTCCTTTTATATAAAAATCTTTCTTTTTTATATTTTAATTGTAAATTATCAATTTCTCCTGATGGAAAATTATTTTTAACTGAATATATTAATTTCCTTTTAAAAGCGTTTAATTTATTTCTAAAAAATTTTAAATTGTTGTTCCACCAAGATAAAACTGGAGTTTCAAGAACCCGTCGCTTACGAAAAGATATGAAAGGGGATGACCGGATGGTTGAAACCAATAAATTAGCAAACTCCTCTAGCTGATCAGATTTCCGAATTGATTCAACTGTTTGAATAAGTTTGGGAAAAGATTTCTTAAAATTTTTCAAAAATTTATTGATACCGTATTTAGTTTTTAAATAAAATTCGGAATTACTTAAATCACATCGCAGATGCACGCCCACAAAAACCGGGCGTGCTCAGAGACTCAAAGTCCGAAACCTCCTCGCTATCCACCAAATAAATAATGCTGTTAGATATCAAAGATGTATCTGGGTTACCTTCACCTGAGTGAGTCACAAAAGTAGAACCCAATTCTGGAATATTTAAGAAGTTTAAATTATGGTGTAATGCAAAATCGATTTGAGAATCCCCTCTGGTATCAGTAAAATTATAGCCCCAAATGGGTGACCTCGCATTGAAGTCCCCATCAGGAGACAACTATGATTCGAAATTTTATAAACAGAAAGTTCCTTTAACATGAAATCATTGTGAGGAGGGAAATATGAATTTATTAATAAAATAGAAAGTTTTTTTAAATTTAAGTAAGACACCAATTGTATGATAGGTTTTGTTAAAAAATTCGGGGTAGATTAATTTATTAAAACAAACAGTAAGACATTTATTTTTGAACGAGAAATTTTGAATTAATCCAGGAAGGGGAGTTTAAGGGGGTATTAACATCAAGATAAGGGTCTTGGATTAGCAGAAGATCAGATTTGAGTTCCGAAGCCACCACAAAAGCCTGGAGATGCGCAGCCCGCGAGTGATTAGAATTCAGTTACAAAATATTGATTCGATCAGCCAGGGGTGTGAAAAGTGAAACAACTAATGACTGAGGTCAGTGTGAGAACACATGAGAATTTTTTAAAAACCAAAATCGGTGTGATTAAAAATAAAAGTTTTTTGTTTTTTCAGTATGGGACAATTCTTGTTCCTACACCCGTGATTAACCTCGGAACTAGTTCAAAACGCAGATTATTACCACAACAGTTATTGCATTTTACAGTATAGACTGGCGCGATCCGTCTTGATCCAGTAATTGTAGCTAAAATTACTAACACAATGGTTCTTTTACGCAATGGTAATTTTGGTATTTTCCCATGCATTTCATACACTGCATGACATTTATATAGTTCAATTCTTACTCGTTCGAAATAAAGGTAAAGATGTGAGAAATTAGTCATATTGGGGTATGATTTGGGATCAACTATTATAATCCAATTTATACCTCTTTTCGCGAGTTTTAATTCGAAAATTAATTTTTAAATTTTCATTGTTGAACACTTCATTCTTCTGAATTAAAGTTTCTTTTAATGATTCGGCATTATAGGATGCATCCCCTCCAATCAAAATAAATTGCGGACATCTAGCTCTAGGCCTCCTTATATCGTAGTTTTTTAGAGAATCGATTTTTCTAAGTGCATATTCTAGCAGCTGCACATCGTTCTCGTTCACCAAGTTGATAGACAAGCCACCGCGATAATTTTGATTATGTGGGTTATTTTGATTGATAAATTATTTTTGATGAGTTCTGAAGTAACTTTGTTTTTAACCTAGATAAAATTTTCATCAGATGGGGGGGGGGCGGACAATTACGACTCTTTGAGGTCTAGGTTGTTGAAGAAAAAAATCTAAGGTAGAAGTAAGGGTTGCCAATATCTGTGTATATGTTGGTTCCATGGAGTTAAGTACCGTTTCAGAAGTTTCTTTGAGAATTTGAATATTAGTATGAAGTTGTCTGTTAGTTTCTGGTAGGCCTTGAATATTATCGGTAATTTGTTCTTTAATATTATAAGTAAGTACATCAAAACTCCTTCGGGCTTCTGTAAGGCATCCATTCAGTTCAGCATTATTCCGTTCAAGTTCTATAATCCGGTTGGAATATTCATTCAGATTAATTTTGTAGTTATTTTCCTTCTCAAGTTGCGAAACATAGGTTTCACGATTACTTCTACCTTTTTGTAGAATCTCATTGAATACCTTGAAAAAAGAAGTGATGTAGCTGAATATTTCTGATCTGTTAGTCTTTATTTTCTTATCTCCATAATTGAGCAAAAATGTTCCAAAATAAATTAGCTTATTATATACAAACTTGTATTCGTCAGTAGTCGGGTCGGTTGGAACAAGTTCCAGAAGTAAGCTGATTTCAGGGAAACTCTCAAGAATATTTTCCATATTTCAATTACAGAAAAGAAAGGACATCGCCAACGCTAACAGTTTTATCCATAATTAGTAACATAAAAAATGCTACACTTACGCAGGAAATCCAGCAGATAGTTGCAGCGAATATAAATCTAAATAATCCAGGAGATGTAATATTCAACACACAGAGAAATAAATAAAAGTCGGTTATGGTAAACGGCACGCAGGAGCTCGAATACGAGCAAGCAATGACTTAAAATACAAGAGTTTACCGAAAGAAGGGGAAAGCAAATGAAATGTCTGCACTACTCAATAGCTGAGAAGGAGGGCTATAGGCGACGGACCTCGTAATTTTGAACCTCGGTCAAGTGACGAGGACGACACCTGAGCTGGCACCCTCCTCTCCTAACTTCCACGCCACAGGAGGACTTTGAGTATTGACAGATTTAACGGGCTTCAGCCCCGGCTACACGGCGGGTCTTTGGCGGCCAAGAATCGAACACGCGACTGAACGAAAACCGCTGGTCACAAATCCGAAACCATGACCACTAGGCTACTGCTGCCACACAAATTTTGAAAAGGATAACTGTACGATGGTATAATTAAAGCATTCAATTTAAAAATCATACAAGATAGAGATTCCATTACGACAAGATGTTACCACATGAACATACTGGAAATCAGAGGTAATCTCGGAAACCTCTTTAATTTTAACCAACTTAGGAATGCAGAATTCATGTTCATTCCAATTAATGACTCGTGTCATTGGATTTTAATGGTGGCTAAATTAAATGTGAAGAAATTATATTTTTATGATCCTTTAGGCTTGGAAATGAAGTTAGTTATAATAAATTAATATATTTATGCAGAAGAATGTTAGATATTTTGTCATGTGAAAAAAACAGGATTGGCCTTCTTCATATCCTAATCATCTGAAACAAACTGACAGTATTAATTATGCTGTTTTCACATTGTACTTTACAAATAGGATATTAGACAGAAAAAAAAAGTAACCGATAATTTTGATATAAATGAATTTAGAAGGTACATATATAATTCTATTGTAGGTAAGTGTTTAAGCAATATCAAATATTTTGGACCAGTTGCCATTTATGTTTGTTATTAATACAAGCAGAATTATGTACATCAAATAAGTTTATTCAAGTAGTATTTTAATTATTTAAAATACTATATAAAATGAACATTGTAGTTTTTCGGTTTCCCTGTTTGCTGTTAAAAATTCGTTATTTTGTGTATTAAAATAATTATATAAATTCCAATGTATAAAGAATACAGTTCTTAGGAAACTTGCCTTTCTTTATTGGAAAAAGGGATAATGCGTTAACACACCATACCTCCTGGGTAACGTGGAAAGTGGTGGAGAGAGCAGTGATAAAATACAATAGCTTTTTTTTAAATGTTTACTCAAAATTTTATTTTTTCAGAGGTAACCCAAATTTTCATGTGATGTATAATTTTTTGAAAAGGTTTTAAATAGCTCTGATTTTCCAGACTGTTATATATTTTATTATGTGTATTAATCATCTTAGTGCTGGGGATATTCTTGCATATTGGAAATTTTTGATATGAAGAAAACACTTAATGAGATTTCCATTTGTGTTGACATGAACAGTTTTAAAATTTCATTACAGTTATGAAAGTCTTTCTGAAGCATTGAAAGTTGTAAAGAATAATAGGTAAATTGTATTTATGTGAAAAACGACTCAAATTAAACCAGCACTGTTTAATTATAATTGAATTTTACTTCAAATGTCTACTTTTTAATACTGTCACTTTAGAAAAATCAGTATCTTTCTGTATCTCTATTTAACTGCTATTATTTTTTAAATATTGCCATAATTTTGTAATTGTGTCAGCTTCATTTTCCTTTGAGAAGAACAATCTAATCTTAATTAACCCTTTTCAGTTTTCATTAGACTTTTTTAGATTTTTTTTTTTTTTCCAATACACAATAATACATGCCTGTGACAGATTGGATTATGCTAAATGAATGAGAATTTCGTCATTGTCACTGAAATAAATTCTTTAACTTTTCACTATCTGATTAAGTTAATGAAATTAATATGTATCTTTAATGACTAATATTATGTTATAGTTAAGTAACATTTTATTCTTTATAATGGCTATCACAGAATAAAAAAAAGTTACAGAATATTCACAGAATTTATTACAGAATAAAAAAATAATTTATGTCCTGGGTTGACAAAATTTTAAAAAAATTGTGCTAACCATGTTTAAAATACTTTTAGATATTATTCGTAATATCAATTCATACCAGATATGTGAATTTCGAAGAGACAATGATCTCGCGGTGGAACTGAAAAGATGCAGTATCTGTAAGTTTTATCGATAAAAGTTTTTAAATGTATATGACGCTACCCTTTCATTTACTTCAGTAGTCGTTATTAATATTATGTACATAATTTTACAATTATACAGAGTCAAATGATAATACATTAGATTGTTTTATTTACTTTATGAATATTTAGGGTGTATTAAACTCTCTTTTAAATCTACTTACCTCAAAGCGCCAGAAATAATATTTTGGAATAATAATCTAAATTCACATTTCCCTACACACTCGGGGTCAAGCGAGAAATATTTCTAGGATTGAGAATTCAAGAAGAAAATTTGCTTTCAATATGGATTTGTTCAATTAAATATCTTTGTACCTAGTCGACTGCAATCAATATTCACTTATTATGCTACAATCTCTATCGTCAACCATCTAGCGACTACTAACTTTCATGTTCACTTCTTCGTCTCTGATATATGAAGTGTGACTATTAAATAACGAGACTCACCTGCTGCAAAAGAAGTACGCATAGTGTTAAGCCTTCTCTTTAGAATGTAGTGCCTTTAGCTTCAGAGAAAAAAATTCTTGTAGCCGTAGCTTTCGCTCGCCTTAGTTATTTTCTTTTTTGTTTCGTCGGAAAAATAAGTGTTACAATAAAGCAACGAATTGTGAAATTTCACACGAAGCTTGGAAAAAACCGCTACTGAGACTTATAATTTATTGAAAGAAGTGTACAGCAATGAATGTTTATCGTGTTCAAGTGTTTTTGAGTGGCTTAAGCGTTTTCAAGATGACCGAGAAGACGCTGAGGATGATTCACGCCTGGGTCGCCCTTCCACGTCAAAAACGGATAACAATATCGAAACAATTGGTAATCTGGTTCGATCTGACTGTCGGTTAAATATGCGTGCGATTGCTGAGACTGTAGGAATTGACAAAGAATCCGTACGGCGAAAATTTACATAAAATTTTAGCATGCAAAAAGTGTGTGTCAAAATGGTGCCGAAAATTTTCACGTTTGAACAAGAAGGTCATAAAAATGTTTGTACTGACACTTTGAAAGCCACTAAGAATGACTGAAATTTATTGAAATAGATAACATCATGTGACAATTTTTTTTTTTTTTTTTTTTTACGATCCTGAAACGAAGCGCCTATACATGTACTGGAAGAGCCTATCTTCACCGAGAGTCAATAAAACTCGAAAGAGAAAATCAAAATTCAAAGCAATTGTGATTGGTTTTTTCTCTCAATATTATGAGATTGTGTACCTTCACTGGGTTACGTCAAACTATTCATCAACATAACTATCTTCACATTCTTGCTGAACTCCGTGAACGAATAAGGAATAAACGACCCTAATTACGGAAGGACAAGTCATTCCGCATTGTCTCTCAAGATAATTTTAGCCAAGTACAACATCCCAATGTTAGACCATCAGCCTTAAATGTTGGATCTTGCACCATGCGACTTCTATCTGTTTCCTAAGATGAAATCTGCCTTAAAAGGAACAAGATTTGAATACGTTGAAGCTCTGAAAGAGAAAGCGGCACGCGTCCGGAAGAAGCTGATAAAAGACTTCCAGCACTCTTTCGAACAATGGAATGAGACTGTAGCAATTGACAAAGAATCCGTACGGCAAATTTTTCCACCAAGACAATGCGACGGTTCAATAAAATTGTATGTCAAGAGGTTTCTAGCCGAGTAAAGCATCACAATTTTACACCATCAGCCTTAATTACTGGATCTTGAGCATTGCGACTTCTATCTGTTTCGTAAGGTTAAATCTGCATTAAAAGAAACAGCTGAAGCTGTGAAAGAGAAAGCGGCACGCGTTCGGAAGGACTTGACAGACTTCCAGCACTGTTTCGAACATTGAAAGATTCTCATGGATCATTGTAGGGATAGAGGAGGGATGTATATTGAAGCTGATAATAAGTAAATATGTATGAAATCAAAATAAAATGTTTTTCAGGGCCAGTCACGTTATTTAATAGCCACACCTCGTATGCATCTCCTCAAATTCATTCATTACATTTCTAAATTTCAATTCAATCGGTATATATCCCATTTTCTTTTATTAGAAGGAATTTGACATTTAAATAATATCAGAAAGAAATCTCATGCTGTTATAAGAAGAGAAAATCGCAAACAGCCCACATTACATGTATTTCATGTAATTTTTCTCTCTTTTACGTCTGGATTCTTAATACATTTACTGCTGGCAGAAATTATAATTTTGTTTATTTACTATTCACCAAATTTAAACGTAGCATTGCAACAAAAAAAAACCCCTTTGTGTGTGTGTATACACACACACACACAATTCATGGTTATCATAATACAAGATACTTTCCTTGCTATTTATCATTTTTCTGAAAACTAAGTAATGTCCCCATAGTCAGTTAAATACTTAGAATTACAATAATTGCTAAACAGAACTATTCTTTCTTCAGAAGATATTTTTCTGATTATAAATAATATGATAAATCTACTAAATGAAGAAATTGATATGAAAAAACTATGCAATGTGATTAAAGTCGAACTTCCCTACTTTGGTTAAAATTTAACTAAATCTTGTCTCTGCAAACTCAGAATAAAAATAATTGTGGAGTTTAACCTAGTAAAAATTAAATATCTTACTTTAGAGGCAATGTTTTTTTAATGCAGAAACATATATAATTATACTGTACGAATAATTTTAACGAGTTATAAGGCCGAGCTTTTATAAATAAAAGAGACATTACATAACTTTTACTAATTTCGGTCATTAACAAATCACATAGAAATAACCTAGAAGAGGATACTAAAGTGGTAGGTCAAGTTAATATAAACTTATTCCGCATCGGGCTCTCAGGAGCTTTCCTTCTTTTGATAGATTCGGCTACACGAACACAAAGTACCATAGTGATTTTTTTTCTTCTTTTCCCGTGTGTCTTACTGTCTTTGGTAAACACTGGTGACGCGCCCCTCGGATACTCTAGTAATCTTTATCTTTTTTCGAGCCTCCGTCTTGTCACAATTGGCATCTTGTTGCTGTTTTTCCTCTCAGGGGCTCAAATTCGGGTGAGTACGAGGGGAAGTGGGCACGTCCCCAAGTGTCAAAAACTTGTAAAAGAAAGAAAATGAAAAAATATTGGTTTTGTTTCAATTTTCATTGCTTATTTCCTATACAGTTCTTTCTATTTCTGTTTTGAGTTTTCTTGGGTTTTTTTTAGTCTGGTTACCTTTTGTTCTTTAAGTATTACATTTATTTTGATTCTTTTTTCGTTGGGGCTTTTAAAAATGAAAATTTAATTTAGTAACAGCGTCAGTTCAAAGGTAATTTTTTTTTTACCTGACCAGCATGTTTGCCGTGTGTGGCGATCCGTGTCGGGGGAAAGTGGAGTCTGGAGGACCTTGCTGCATTCTCTTTGGCCCATGCTTCTTCGTAGACGGGCAGAGGAGTGAGCCCGCTCCTGTTAGTTGGCGGGTAATTAATTCTGAGGGGTTATTCTCGAACCACAAAGACATTGTTTTAGAGTTAGCATTGCGGTTAGGGATGCCTCGGGTGAACTTGGGGATCCTCACCCCAAAGCTGCAATACTGTACTCCAGTGCCATCTCTGAGGTAAGTGCCTAGAAATTGCTAGATGACCGACGGGCTGCCTCCCCTTCTTGAGCTCCCAGGTGGGTGAAGGCACACTGGAGTGAACGTAAAAAAATCCATTGATCCAAAAACTTCTTCATGCTCTGATGGGGGCCTAAATTCATCCTCTCCATCTGTGGAGCTGGGGCAGCAATTGAAAAATAATATTAATTAAACATTATCGAACGTAAGTATACATTTATTAAAATTTATTGCAGAATCTTTTAAAATGTTTCAACAATTCTTATATACAAACTTTATTGGGAATGGTAGAAAATGTTAAAACTGTAAAAAAAAAAAAAAAAAAAAAAAAAAACTGTAAATATATTAGTAAAAGTGTGTTATTCTAAACAGGCCAAAATTATATTGAATTTAAAAAATAAAGGCACTGATATGTTAACAGTTGTACCTCATTACTCTTTAAATCCATCGTGTGGCGTTATATTGGAACCATAACTTCTGTATGACACAGATAATTATATATTGGGCGGCACCTTACATTTTGGTGAAAAGAACAAAATCTAAGTGCCGTCCGACGAATAACAATTCATCGGGATGGTCAGGTAATAAATACAAAACATTTAATACTTACTTTCAATAGTCCTACTCTGCCTGGATCAATCAAAATAGCATACCTGAATTGCTCCATCAGACCATATATATTCAAACCTTTGCTCGGTTTCAAATGCCAAAGATTTGGGCATTTCCTACCATCCTGCCATGGTCAACACACTTGTGCCAGATGTTCCACCGTAGGGCACGAAAGCAAGGACTACAATCCAAAGCCTGTTTATCCGAAATGCAAAGGTGATATATTGTGTGAAAATGCCTATTCTCGCAAACAGAAACATTTTATCGATGTATAACAGAAAAAGAAATACAAACCATTAAAATAAATCAAAATACATCATTCCCCGAAACTTGGAAAATAGTTAATGAATGTAAACCTATAGTTGGTATATCATACATTTTTGCTATAAAAAATTACTCTGTCTCTCAGTTCTCTAGTCCTCAAAAACCAAAAGTAATTGATACTTCTACCCAAACAATAGGAATAGAAGTAGAAGCTCCCAGTCATGCGGGTTTGCAGACTGTGACATCTATATACACACCCTCTACTAGCAAAATTCAACCTCAAATTAAAATTCCACCTTCCACTGCTACAGGCATGAACTCAAATCGAACACTAACACTAATATGGAAACTACAAATTAATTCTAGAATCCCGTCAGTCAATCCACCTTCTAAGAGATTTCAGACACTTCTGCAACTAAACAACAATTAAATAGACCGAAGACAAATACTAATGTAAAAAAGACTACGCATTGCCCAAAATAATTCAATAGCTCATATCAATAAAAAAAATCTCTGAAAAACGCAGATAAAAATATTACTAGCAGATCTCAAATAACGATGCCATAAAAATTTATATATTGGAAGAAGAAGAAATGCGTGTTGACGAATGATTCTTCTGAATCAGTCCGAAAATAAGAGGGTTTTTCTTCTTACTTTCTTTTAAATGGTCCCTCTAATTTCTTGGAATTATTTAAAGTGTAAAAATAAAACCACAGAAATAAAAGATAGTATCAACAAATATAATCCGGTTGCATTTGCTCATCAACAGACATATTTAACAAAGACACAACTAACGTCCACCATTTTAGCATTTTTAGAAGACTATAATTCACTAAAAGCGAGTGGAGGCAATGCTAAGCGAACTTCCTAGGCTTTCATAGGACAATCTCAACTTCATTTACAAACTAGTTCTGAAGCAGTTGTGATCAGAATTCAGAATCAATCTTTAACCACAGTCTGCATTTTATACCTACTTCCAAACACTCTCATTAACATCACACTTATCAACAATCTCATCAATCAGCTCCCTCAGCATTTTTCAGGGAGATTTTAATGGCAAATGTACTCTTTGGGGGAATAGAAAGAACAACCGAAGTGGAATACTGATAGAAAAAAAAAAAAAACATTTCTGACAATAACCTATGCATTTTAAACAATAATCAGCCGACATACTTCCATTCACCCACAAGAATTTGTTACTCAACAGATTTAGCTATTAGTTCTACTTCAATTTTACCTTTTTGAACTTTTAAAACAGACGCATACCTTTGCAATAGTGATCACTATCCAATATAATTGGAAAGTGACCCTTATTTCATTGCTATGCAAATTTCATTCAACAAAACGCCCCTGACAGCAATAGATATATTTATGAAATGGCTAACTGGTTACAATTTTCCTTTTTTGCTAATATTTACGAAGAAATTATGTACTCTCAAAACATTAATGACGTTACAAGGGGCATCACAGACATATATTAATTGAAAATGCAAATACATCTATTAAAATAGCCTCTAAAAAACCAAGAAAACAATCGAAACCGTAGTGGAATGATGATTGCAGAGACGCATACAAAAATTGAAGAAGTTCATTTAACTTTTTTAAAGGATATCCTACTTTCGCATTTCTTATAAACGACATAAACCAATTATTAGAAAAATTCAAAGACTAAGCCAAAAAAAAAAAAAAATCATTTAAGAAATATATAGAAAATATTAATAGTAACATTACCATCAAATAATTGTAGGACAGAATCAAACGTGTCAATGGAATTATTAAATTAATCACATATAAAAAAGAAACTGTTATTTACAAAATGGCTGAATCATCCCTGTCCTACGATTTAGAAGAATGTTTGTTTGTTTTATTAAAGTCGCTCTGAGAAGCAACTCAAGGGTTAATGGCGATGGACCACATAATATTGAGTCTCGGTCAAGTGACGAGGACTACACCTGAGCTGGCATCCCCTTCCCAAACTTTCCCATCACATCATCGGAAGCATTTTCGAACTCGACGAGATTTAACGTGCATTATCCCGGCTACACGGTGGATCTTTAAGGCTCCCTTCGAATGATTCCGAAAGTAAGAATCAACGAAGGTTCCCTCTACTGGCAGGGGGAAAGGGGCGTTACTTAGTGCGGACGAAGTACTCATACAATACTGGTCATTTGGAGTAGAAGTAAATAGTTCTCTTATAAAAGAGAAATTACAAACTTTATTTTTCTTAATTTTCATTATTTCGCTTGATATGAAATTGGGAACTTCTTAGATGTTTTTAATTTTTTCAATTTTGCTCTAATTTTTTCCATTTCCTGATATTTATGTTTTGACAGCTATCATGAAATTTGAAAATGACGTCACTGGGTAATAAATATTTCCTCTATAGAGTCTGAAGTCTCCCCACCAACAATCCGCCCTTAATTCTTCCCTTCCTATCTTCCCCCTATTCAAAACTAGAGAAAACGATAGTATTTTGATCTGTGTCGTCCTTTTACATGTCCCCAGTAGGGAGGTGGAGGGGGGTAAGGAATCTTGCTTATATAATTACTCCTCGCCTTTCCTTCGTGAGACTAAATTGCCCTTCCGTGTTGTATTTGAAAGCTATCCCAAACTGGCTTTTTCACTGATTCAAAAATAGTCATTCTTCACGTTCGATAAACTTTTTTTCACACCTTCTAATTTCAAAAATTCCATCTCTACAATTTCATGTTTTTAAAAATCGTATCACTTGATTTATAAAAGATCGACAACGCAAGAAAAATATCTTCATCGTATACTGAATAGGAAATATTCCAAATTTTGTGCACACTGATTAATTATAATTTTTTTTTTTTTATTTAATAAAAAGTTCTATGTAAAGGACAGATTAAACTACCGAACTCTTTAACTAAAACGATTAAACTAACGCTTTTTTATATAATTATTATTAAATTACCCAATTAAATATTAGAATGAAAGAAAACGAAGAAATATTGAGAAAAGGACAATAGTAAGCTTTTCCGATATAAAATTTAAAGAAAACGATAAATTATTAAATGGAATATTTTTAAGCTAAATGTAGTTAAATTTGAAGCAAGCGATTAAAAATTGAAAAGTGATCTGGTTCGCCAAAATTGATTCAACTAAAATAAATTCCCTTTGGGTGGCTAAAAAGCTGATACCTGGTCAGAACAAATTGCTGTAATGCATGTCAGTATGCGGTTGTATTAACTGAAATAATTATTAGAATTTTTTTGATAATTTTGCGCTTAACTCTAATTGCCCCAATAGGAAAGAAAATTTATATCAAGGCATTTGCTTTTATTAGGAGTTTGATTTTTATACCGAAAAGACCCACATTGTAATATGTACACATACACTTTTCATTTACTTTTCTTACAAGATTTTATTTGGATCAATCTCATATTGAAAACAAAAGTTTTAAAATCATTACCTTAATTCAATTTTTGTTTTAGTAATAGTTTTAGTTTCGCATACATAGGTTGAAACAAATGACATTAGATGTTTCACAACTCTTTTGGCAATTTCAGGATATTCTTCTCTAATGTCAATCCAAAAATACATAATATTAACTTGACAAAATTTTAGTTTCAATGGAGTGCCGGTCATTATATCAATTTGAGAAATACCGACTGAGCCAAATAATGAAGATTAATATGTGACCTTATGTGTCTCGATTAATGTATTTGAAGAACGCGACATTTATGAAATTTAAGGTTTTGTTTTATCCAAAAAACACAGCTTATAAAACACAGAATGTATCAACAAAAAAATAAATAGTATACATGTCAAATATTTGTATCAAAAGATACGAAATTTATATTTTATTCCCAAATCAAAGGCAACAAAACTATAGAAATGGAACAATGAACGTACAGTTTCAGGTGTCGTTACCTTTATCAAACCTTGGTTAATTTTTCTGAAGTCAATTGCTAAAAAGTTCATGTTACCCTAGTATGTCATTAATGCAAACAAATATAAAACGAAATCTAAGTTTTAATAAATTCTATTTTTCTAAAAAATATAATGCTACTTAATAGAAAAAAATAAGACATAAAATATGGTAACTAATTTTACAAACTTTATGGGAGAGCAATATTCTAAGATACTTCATATAATCTTAATCTACATTTATATTCAAAAAATAATTAAATCAACCTTGAATTATAAATTTATCTCAATCAAGAGACTTTGCCCACACTATCTCCAATTAGCCAAATAAGGCGGATCCACATAAAACAATAGCACCTTTGGTGGGTAATAATATTTAATCAATTTTAAAATCATTTGACCACAAAGCATTCTAAGAAGGAAGCCAAACTAAAAAAAGTAGATTGAAATTCTCGAGGTAAAAATGCCACCTCACAGCTTAAAATTCTGAATAATGTTATTTATTTTCAGTCATACTTTAATTTCTGTTTACATAAGATTTAAGGTAACACATAAATAGATAAGTAAAAAAAATACTTAATTTTTATATTTGCTTCCCATTAATCCGATAAAAAAAAAGTTGGGGGAAATTTATGACGAAATATTTTTGAAAATTGAGTTCATTAGTGGTGAAAGCAGATATCAAACATACATTGCATATTTTATTTCAATCCAATAAAAAATTCAGGAGATATTTGTTATGACGTATTTTTGAAAATTAAGTTCGTTGCTGGCGAAAGCAGACTTAAAACATGTACGCAAAAACAAGTTAATTTATGAAAAGTGGTCAGGTACGACGTTTATAGGGTATAGAAAACAATAGTCCCTTGGGTGGCTAATATTTATTAGCCGAGCTTTATTCATCTAGTAATATCCATTTAATAATTTTCATTCTGCATTAGTTATTAGACTAAAGAGAGGGGGAAAGCTAATTCGAGGTTGAATTCTAAAAAAATAAAATTTGTATGGATTGAAAATTTACTAGCGTCGCAATTGGAAGAAACATGAGGGCCATTTATGTTTTTAAATTTGAAACTCGTGGCGGTTCTAGGAAAATAGGACTTTAACACTCGGCTCGACTAAAACATGTCTGGCCTCAAAATAGTGAACTTAACCATTCGGCTATTCTATACACTGTTTTAATGCAGTAAGATAATGTTTCCGTTCTTGAAAAATGTATTATTCACGTAAAATTGTTCACGTATCTCAGAACCAGAAATTTTTTTTTCTCTATATTCTTCATTTAATCATAAAAAATCGATTTATTTCAATCTGATTCTTACAAATGGAATTTTGAAAAAAATAGTAATAAATGGTCACGCAAATAATATACGTAGATATACATTCAATTTTATCATAAATATTTTAACAATTTTCCTTTAGTTATAAATACATAATTTAAAAAAAAGCAAATTTCTTTTTTCTCTCTATCTTCGTAAGTTATCCAACACGCATGTGTTGCTAATGTATGAAAATGGCAATACACTTAATGCATGAAATGTATTGCGTACACTAATATACGAAAATGGTAATTTATTTAAAAATATGTGTGTCAGTCCTATTCTCAAAACCTTTCTACGTAAATATAGTTAAAATGTTTTGTGGGTAATCTCTTGAATAAGTATATACAGTTGTGTCAATTAAAATACACATGCAAAACAAACACACTGAAATAACATTTTGCCATAGCTATATGATTATAAAATTCCAACACATGTAAATGTTAATAAAAAAATAATTTATAATATTCCTTCAAAATCATCGTGTATGCTTTCTACTTACAATATCATATCGCAAATTAATTGAATATCAAGAAAAGTTCTTAACAGTATTACTATTATAATTTCAGGGATACAAAAAGACTAAAAATTTACATTTACATAATTTTTATTTTTTTTTTTTTTTTTTTTCTCTCTTTTCCTGTGTTTCCAGAATCGAAATTGGGTTACGCATAAGCATCGACCTGGGATATCGTGGATCAACAAGTTCGGGTGATAGACAATTGAAATAAAAGAGTTCTAATTTTTTTGTCATATTACCCGGAAAAAAAAATCTCTCATTTTCTTAAAATATTTTTTCTATTTTGTGACCTTTTTTTTATTACAAAAAGGCAATTTTTTTCCCCTTCAATTTGCAGTTGCCCCTGAATTTGATAGAAATAATAAATGATTTTTATTTAAAATCATGTTTCCAAATCTATCGAATTTCCAGAAGAGAAATTTTTTTGTAATTATTGCTATATAAAAACGAAGGATTACTTCATTTTTTAAGAAATCGAGTATGAAGCTTACTTTTTAAACACTATGAAATATTACATAGATATATGTTTAGCATGACCCTTCACGCTTTTCCCACCTTCCCCTGTGCGCGATCTTTCGAGACTGGTGCAGCGGGGAAAGAGGTTGAATCTCCGGAGCTCTCGCTCAAGCCTCGCGGCGGCCGGGGGGAACCAGCTTTGCTCTATGCGCCCGGTTGGCGGGCGTATATGGTTGATCTTAGGAATTTTTCTATCTTTTCTCATTTTAAGTAACTCTCTTAATTTTCTCCTTCCCAATATTTCTGATGTGGAGGTATCTCCCACTCTGGGGAGAGGTACTCCGTAAATTTACTCACCTTCAAACCTACGTTTAGCAAACTAGACAAACTTTCATCGGATATTACGCAACTGTAAATAAAGCTTCAAAGGAGAAATTATCAGAACACCCTAACTGCAAATTCTCAGAACTCGACTGACTCCCCCCCCCCGAAAGAATCGTAAATCTCATTTTGTCAACGTGTCTTTACCATGTATTCCTGCGCACTGAAGCGGAACTTTCAATATTGCTTTCCCCTCTTTCCTTGTTTACTTTGCTGACTCAACAAATTACAAGCAGCGAAATAATTTAAATTTTTTAAAAAAATATGCATTTGAAAATGCATAAAAAAAGGAAGGATTCTGTGGAATTACTTTTTTATTCCGATTATTTAAAGTATTTTTATGATCAATTTAGTGCCCCTGATGGGAGTTTTCAGATCTTTAATGAAAATTTAAAAATACTTACAAGAATCAGAAAAAAAAAGTAACTCCACAGAAGCCTTCATTTTTTTAATGCTCTTTAAAATGCACTTATTCATGCAGTTATAATAAATATTCTAGATGTGAGATTTTAAGTACGTAACTCCATAGGATAAACATTAGGTACAGAAATTCGTGGTGGCGTGCCGACGGGAGCCTTAATGGTATGACTCGATGAAAACAATGCTGGCCGCGAGTCCGCAACCATGACCACTAGGCTACACGATTTAGAAGAAATTGACTTTTGTAGAATAAACTCGGAAAACAGCAGATTAGAATTATATAACTTAAAAAGTCTACTTTGTAGGTAAGGAAGTGTAGATTATTACATTATCAAGGGTAGAGAGCCCATTAAGCTATTTATGATCTTCTAAGAAAGAGAGAGACCACATACACATACAAATTTATTTCTATCTAACAAATATTTATTACTATCCGCATCGAAGGAATTTCATTCAGATCAAGCATATCAAACTCAAATGCTAGCATGTGTGTTGGTCAAATAAATATTGTTTACATTAACACAGGCTTCAGAGAAGAAAAAAAATTAGAATTTTAAATTTCTTAAAAATTTTATTTCTTAAAAAAAATTTTCATTTTTTTTAAAAATTTTATTTTTTAATTTTTTTTTCAGTTTTTTAAAATTTTAATTGACGTAAAAAACAACTTATTAATGTTTTCTTTCTATCAATTCTCCATAACTCTTTTCTGTTTTATGGAATTCTTTACAGTGCTTACATTCAGAATTAGTTCAAGGTAAATGTTAATAAATCTGAATATCACAATACAAACACTTGTTGTCTCCTTGTAAAAATAGCTACTCTCACGATCCATACATCTAAATATGGAAATAATTTCATGTGAAATTTTCGAATGTGTTCAAACCAGATTGGTTAATACACTACTGGCTATTAAAATTGCTCACCAGGAAGAAACATAGATAACAAAATATTTATTGGATAAATATATTATACTAGAAATGGTAAGTGATTAAATTTTCAAGAAAGTTGGAAGCATAAATCTTGGGAAATTAGTACCCAGAATTACCAATAATAGCTCTTATACACCTGGGCATGGAATCCAACAGAGATCGTATTTCATATACAGTTACAGCTGCCCCTGTTGCTTCAACACAATGCCACCATTCATTAACTATGTATAATGACCGGCGTATGGTGACGAGCCAGTCGCTCGTCAATCATGACCAGACGATTTCTATTGGGGAGAGATCTGGAGAACGTGCTGGCCAGAGCCGCAGCCAAACATTTTCTGCAAGAAGGATAGGCTGTACAATACCGGCAACATGCGGTCGTGTATTATCCTGTTGAAACGAAACATTTCGCAGGGTTCGAAGAAAGGGTAGGGCCATGGGCCTTAACTCAACAAAAATGTAACGACCACTGTTCAAAGTACCATCCTTGCAAGCAAGAGATGACCAAGATGTATTTCCAATGACACCCCATACCATCTCTCCAGGGGGCGCGGAAGCCTAGTGGTCAAGGTCGTGGACTAGCGGCCGGCGGTTTTCGTTCAGTCGTGGGTTCGATCCTTGGCCGTCAAAGACCCGCCGTGTAGCCGGGGCTGATGCACGTTAAATCTGTTCGGGGCTCAAAGTCCTCCCGTTGGTGTGGTGTGGATGTTAGGAGAGGGAGGTGCCAGCTCAGGTGTCGTCCTCGTCACTTGACCGTGGTTCAGAATTACGAGGTCCGTCGCCAATAGCCCTCGTGTTGCTTCTAGAGCGACGTTAATAAAAACTAAAACTAAAAACTAAAACCATCACTCCAGATGATGGGCCCGTATGACAATGTCGAATGCAAGCTGGCAATTTACGTTCTCCACGATGCAGCCAAACGCAAAGGGGTCCATAATAATGCTGTAAACAGAACCAGGATTCATCTGAAAAGTCAACATCACGCTATTGCTGCTTCCACGCTTGTCGTTGATCACATCATTGAAGGTGCTCCTGTTTATGATGTCGCTTCAAGGGTAGAAGTCATGTTTACCGAGCTGATAATCCATACTGCTGCAAATGTCATCAAACTGTTCGCGCACACACTTGTCTTGCAAACAATTCTATTCCTTGACTCAGGTTTCGTGACGGGCTGTACGATCCATTAAGGTCATACAGATAACATGTGTGTCTTCTCGGTTTATATGGATTGCTGGCTGTTGAGATCCAGCTCGGCGTTCCGTATAACCATCCTGATCTCATCGATTCCATATTCTGTAGACCATGCTTGTCTAAAGTGCGGCCCAAAAACCTTTAAAATGCGGCCCAAACACAAATTATGTAAATATTTAAATTTACACATTTTTATTAAAAAAATAAGTGTTTGCAATATTTTTCATATATAATCGATTCGTTTACATTTATTTTGAAATAAAAAATTAAATAAAAACGTTTTAGGATGGCATGAGAATTTACGTTTCGAATTATGTGTGTATCCCCTCAACGGCAAATTTTTTGAAGAATTACAATATTTGTAAGCAGTATATTACATTGTATTTTGATTTCCTAATCCTTCTGGCGAAGAGAACCCTTCACAGAAAAAGGGGTCATCGAACGTTCGAATTTATCAGCTATCGTAACCGATGGAGCCCCTGCCATGGTTGGTAAAAATGGAGGACTCGTTAAAATGGTTAATAATGAAGAAGTCACTGCCGGCAATACGATCTTAATGGTATATCATTGTATTGTACATCTTGGAAATTTATGTGGAAAAATTTTAAAAATAGAAAGTGTATTAAGCATTCTTATAAAAACCATTAATTTTATAAGAAAAAAGGACTTAATCATAGACAATTTGAAGAGTTTCTTAAGGTAATGGGCACTGAATTTACAGATGTTACTTATTATACAGAAATAAGATGGCTCAGTAAGGGGGAAATGTTTAAAAGATTTTACGATTTGAGAACTGAAATAAAAATATTTATGGAAACAAAAAGGAAACCTGTGACTGAATTTGAAGACGAAGATTGGGTTTTAGATTTAGCTTTTTTAGTAGACTTAACAGAACCTTTGAATGGTTTAAATTTGAGACTTCAAGGAAAAAATCAATTTATTAATAATATGTTCCAAACAATAACAGCGTTTGAAAGAAAGTTGAAATTTTGGCACAATCAAATAAAAATAAAAGGTTTGACACATTTCAGTACCTTGGTTGCATATGAACTTGTGAGTTGCACAAAATATGTAAAATATGCTTTAAATTAATGATTTTTTATTTAATTCAAAAGTAGATTTCAAGACTTTCGAAAAAACGAAGAGTATTTCAACATATTTTCTACCCCATTTTCTCTAGAAATAAATAAATTACCTTCAAATCTTTAAAAGGAATGCATTGAACTGCAAAGTGACATTCAACTGAAAGAAAAATTTGGGATTGTTTCTTTACTGGAGTTTTATAAAGATTACCTATCCCGCGATAAATATCATAATTTTCAGAATCAAACTTTATTAATTAATGCCTTCAGATTTTGGCAGTACCTATATTTGTGAACAATTATTTTCAAGAATGAAGCATACAAAAAACAAAAATAGGACAAAGATCACTGACAAACATCTTGAAAATGCATTAAGAATTGCAACCTCGTCTATTGAACACAATATGGATTTGCTTGTTCAACAAAAACAAAATCATCCATCTCATTAATTTGAATATTTCAATTTGTTGAAAAAATATTGCATGTGTGTCCCAGCAAATTATTATTATTATTATTGCAACGTGGCCCTCAAACGGTCATAGTTTAGACATCCATGCTGTAGACAGTCGTGGAATCTCGAGCGATGCGAGCAGCAGTACTGTGATATGATAAACCGCAATCTCGGCAGGCGACAATTCGACCTCTATCAAAATCAGAAATGTGCTGGTAAACATTTCTTCTTACACGAGACATCAAAACAAATTTTCAGCAGGCAATAGCGTTTAAATGCAATTTGTATATGAGAAAACTGCTGTACAATTTCTGCATTTAAACACATTGTGAGTATCGCTACCGGCTACTGCTTTGTATTAATTCATTGAAAAGCTAATTAATTGCTTATCTTCCTGTCGGGTAAGTTCCATGTGTGTATCGTATCTCTTCTTGGTGTAGTAATTTTAATGGTCATTTATAAATTTGTGTGTTTGTAAAATTCAAGCGTCCTAACCACTAATTCCGGCTTTTAAATTTAAATCTTTCTTAGGTGAATGTTGTGATTCTTTAATATTAATTATGTATAGTTGGAAATCTAAAAATTGAACAACCAATTTTAATTAACTTTTATTGTATGCTATTACATTGCTTTGGCAACATAAATATTCGCTGCATGCTGCGAGTTTGACATGCTTGACTTATATATATTGTAAAAATATGCACTAATTTTTTGGAAATTTATGTACCACGAAAAACTTACTTTGAAATTTTATACTTTTAATTAGCCTCGGACAGCAAATATATTATTTATTTTAGAATTTTCTGACATGATTAAATAAACTTCACCTTATAGACAACATAAAAAAAAATACTTAATAAAATTTTAATTATTATTGAAAGTCAGATAACACAATTTTGTTGAAGAACAAAAAATGAGCAGGAAAAATATTGTTAAAAAGGAATTATTTCTTAAGCGATATTAATATTAGAATTCATCTAGAAAAATCACTTGATAGCCGAAGTTTTCTTAGCTTTATGATTGTTAATTATTTGAATTTTGTAGAAGTGTGATGCGTTTTGTGTAACAATATATGTGTCAGCTCACCGTTTTAGAACTGTTATGTACTGTGAATATCTGAATGAAACTTTGCCACTCAACAGTTATTTCGATAATGAGGAGAAACTATAAATGGAAATGCAGGAAGTATATATTTAAATGCCATCCGTTATCCTAGATTCTATAGACTGTAGATAAATCTGTAAGCGACTCGTGACATTTTGAAAATTGACTTATAGAATAATTTTATTTTATTTTATTGCAATCAACTGCAAATAACATTTTAATGAAAACTTATTTTAATTTAATGTAACACAAATAATAGTTAATAGTAAAAACGTGTATATATATATATATATATATATATATATATATATATATATATATATAATGTATTAGCAGTTGCGAACTTTATACTTTTTTAAATTAGAAGAGATGGACGTATACTTTTAGAATTCAGAGGAGTTTTATTTCTATATAATTCTGGATTATTTGTTCTTTAGATCGTTTTGTTTTGTCATGTTCCATAAAATAAAATGTATTTTTTGGAAGAGTCTTCGGATCCTTTGGACACCAATTTAGTATGGATTAATGCGGTAGTGTTAATTCGGAAATTTTTAATCGATTTCTTCTTCTTTTTTTTTTCCTTTTCTGATCGAAAATTTTTCTTCATAAGACCGTGTTGAAGAAATATTTGAAGAATTTCTTCTGTGTATTTTTATGCATCTCATAATTTTTTAAAAATCTTTTTAATTCGCAACTAAGATAAATAAACATTTAACTAGGAAAATTGAAATTGGCTATGCTAATTTAATTTTAACATGTGATAATGTTTTCTTTTCTTCTTTTTTGTGTTACGTTCTTGAAGAAAGTAGAATTTTTCAAAATGAATATTAATTAGTGTTAAGTAAGCGTTTTTCTGAAACCCCAGCTACACAGAAACAGTTACTGTCAAGAAAAGAAAATAGCTTCTTCAAATTCCAAACGCATTTTTAGTTTTGCCATAAAAACATTCAAAAGTACAAAAACGACAACAAAAAGATTAAAAGCAAACGATTTTGCTGGAATAATCAATTTTTGAAATATTAAAATAAAAGCAAACGATAAATTTTTAAAGTAAACAATAATATTCTGTTCGTATATCAAAATAAAAGCAGATGATGAAACATTGAATTAAAAAAAAAAAAAGATTAAAAGCAGACGATTTTGCTGCGATAATAATGAATTATTAAAATATTGAAATAAGAGCAAACGATAAATTTTTAAAGTAGACAATAATATTCTGTTCGTATATCAAAATAAAAGCAGATGATAAGAAATTAAATTAAATATATATCTTAGCAATGAAAATACAACTTAAGCAATGTCATTGTAATAAACACAATGTATTATAATGTCAATCTTTAGAACCTAACACCATGGATTCTTTATTTTGCGCATTTTTGTGACGCCATTTCCTCAAAACACGTTATTTCATCTGTACTTGTATTAAATTTTCAGTAAAATGTTTCTTATGGGTGAATGGTACAAATGTTATTGTCCACCGTAAGCAAACAATTAAATTTTGTAAAGAGCAAATCTTAATTTAAAAGAAGAGAAATAAATTATTTTAATTTTTCCCCCTCGCTAGAAAGGAAGAGAAATAATTTAAATCATAATAGAGTATTATCTTCGTGCTGCCATCTTTCGGTGAAATGTTGTACAAATTCTAATTTCTTGAAGAATTGCAGATGTAAACTAAAGAACCTTGATATTCCAAAAAGGAAGTCGCAGAACATTGATCTCAAACTCAACATTATGTCTTTCTGTTTTTCAGAAGTAATGTAAAGTGAACTGAAGAAATCAACAATTATTGATGGCTTGAATGAATTCATAAATTAGAAAGAGTTACAAAAAAAAAAAAAAAAAAAATCCGAATAATTTCATGATGTTTTTTTAAGAAAATACTTGGAATTAGAAAATTTCATAAATATTTTTGGCATTTGTATAATGTTATTATATTAATGATTAACTTTTACTATTATATTGCCAATTATTAATAGTTGCATCCAATTTTAATAACTGCTTCTAGCTATTACAAATTAAATGTGTAATTATACCACATACAATTGTTTTAAAACTACTAAGAAAATATAATTAATTTAATTATTATATGATATATGGTGTATTAATACGTGCAATTATATAGTTAAAATTATTAAAATTGAAGTCATTATTTATTAAATTCAAAGGTTGATTTCTAAAATCACAGGAGCCTTGATTGCCTCATTTCAGAAGTTGTAAAATTAATGATGTTCAAGATATTGTGGAATAGAAGTTAAGCAAGTATTCTTTGTTAATGATTATAAGTACCAAGATTGATTTAATTTTAAGGTTGTATTTGGAGTGCCACTGAAAGTTCCCCCCCCCCCTCCCTTTTTTTTACTAATTTTTTTGTTTGAAAGGTCCCGTAACGTAGTCGTGTCACATTCTCTCAACAATCAGTTTCTGAATAAATCTATTTAAATAATTAATGCATTTTTTATGTATGACGTACAGTAACAATAATTATAAAGTAAATTTTCATTATATATATATGTAATAATAACTATATATATATATATATATATATATATATATGTATATATATATATATATATATAGTAATGATTTAAATAATAATAATGATATCTATTTTAAATATTTCAAAAGATTTTTAAAATCTATGAAATATTTTTGTTATCGAATATATAGACACAGAACCTAATAATTATGTTATTATTCTCAAAAAAGTCTACATTAACTTAACTGATATGTATTTAGATAAAATAATAATTCTTTTAATTTTTGTTAGTAAAAGCAGGGAAGAAAACTCTAATATAATTGTAGCATTATGTAAGAAAATTACTGCTGATATTAATAAGGTGGGATTATAAATTTTTGTTTTGCTGACATTTATTTGCATTATTATGAATATAATTATATTTATCATTATTGTTTTAATATAGTCAGATATAATGATATTAGGATCTTTTGAAAAGAAGAATAATAAAGAACTTAAGCCATTTTTATTTTTTTTCCCAGTGTATTTAAAACTACTTCAAACTTATGATAATAATTCTGAATCTGAATTTTTAGATATGTATTTAAACATAAAAAATAAAATTGTAGTAATTATTTTATGATAAGAAGAATAACTTTTCAGCTTTTTGATTCATAAGGTATCGTTTTGGACTAGTTCTTTAAGTTTTAGGATTTAGGGGAACGATGTTTATTATTATATTTTACGCACGTAGAAATAGAATAGTGAATAATTTATCTTGTTTACAAAAACCTTGATAATTTTCCTAGACTTCGTCGGGAAACTGATTATCCTTTGAATTTTATTATAATAAATTTAGAATAGAATTACAAAAAAAAATTTGTTATTTTTTGTCGACTTTTTTACTATTTTTCGTCAGTTTTTTATTTATTTATTTTTTATTTTTTTTATTTTCGGGTTTTTTTTAAAAAAATTATTTTTAATTTCTTTCCCTTTCTTTAGTTTTCTCTCCTTTTTGCATGAACTATTTTTGTTTTAAAATTAATTATATTTGTGGCTTTTAATAAACTTTTTACTCGTTCTGATAGATGGCATTGCTATCCACTTCCGCTTTTCAATTTCCACCTTTCTCTAATTTCGCATAACTATACTATTTGTATTATTTAATCTCGACGTTTCTTTCTTTCTTTTTTTTTTTTATTCTAATTTTGTAATTATTTTATTTTTTGGTATGAGATTTATCTTGTATATATCTCTTGATATTCATTGGTGTCTTTCTTAAATATTTCTTTTTCTTGTGATTTTTGTATGTTATATCTTTTGAATTTATGGTTGTAAAATAATTTTCACACAGCATTAATATATGGGAAAGTGAGGTCTGTAAATCCAGATTTAACCACTTGAAACAGTCTTGAGCCAGTTGCAATATTAAATATATGTTGTAATCCGTTTTCTTTTTTTCTTTTTTACTTTCCTATGTATTGGTTCGCTTCTTTTTTCATTTTTTTTGTGGGGGTATGGAATATCGTTTAATTTGCTTTTTTTCTTTTCTTGCCATAATTTATAAGCATGCAATTTCGTTTGGCATTTTTGTATTTAGCTTAAAATTTGTTATATCTTGAAATGTTTTTGCTTATTCATTGTTGCATACGAAATAAGGCAATAATATATTAAAATGCATATTTTTCTTTTTAATTTTAGTAATTTATATAAATATACACCGTATATTTCCGTAGATAAGACGATAATTGAATCAAAAAAAGGCCGCTAAAATTGGGGTCGTCTTATAGGACAGGCAGAAAAAGAAATTAGATTGAAATTTATATATATTAAAACCATTATATAATAATACAAATCACTCACCAATGTACTTAAAATCCTGCAAAATCATCACATTCATCATCTAAGGCAGGTGTAGGCAAATAGCAGTCCACTAAGAGTTTGTGACCCGCCAAGAAAGTCAGAAAAATCCTCATTGAACTGAAATTTCCTTCCCGTGCGTAAAATCATTCAAAGCAAAACCAGGTCTATTTGCAAGGTAAACAGGATAGCTGAATTTTTATCATTTACCTTTATTCATAAAACAGAAAGAGCCTGAATGTTTCTGCTAAGACTAGGGATCATCTGCAGGGTTTGGAGGAAGAGGTCACAAGATTTCAGGACTCTTACAAAAATTAAATCTGAACTCAATGCGCTCTCATATATCATCAATGCTGAAATTGACACAGCACCGGAGAAGCTGCAGTTTGAACTTATTGACATGCAGTCAGATCACACTATGAGAAAAATGTTAAATGCTGTGATATTAGTTGATTTTTACAAGTTTTTGTCTATTGGAAAAACCTCCATGCGTAAAAAAAATTCTTGGGAAAATGTCCTCCTCTTTATTGGGCAAAAATTTATATTTCGTCTTACCTGAAGGTTATTTTATCTGCATATATATATATATATATATATATATATATATATATATATATATATAACAAAATAATTGAAATAATTAACTAAAATTATTACTAAGGAAGCAAGAATTAAAACATAAGAAACATTTTAAAATTACCAGGAAAACTTGCAAATAATTTTATACTTTATAAAAAATACATATAAGAAAAATTATTTATTTAGTTGCAAAAACATAGAACAAAAGAAAGAAAAAGAATATATATATATATATATATGTACTCCTCAAAAGTGAAACTGTAAGACCAAGAAATAATGCACGTAGCATCATGCAAATTTCAGGAGCGATAGTGGTGAGTTGAATATGCAAATGATTAAATTTGCGCACGCATCTGATCACATGGTACTCATATTCGGGCTATAAAAGCCTGTAACTTTCCCTTCTCATAAACAGCATCTGAGATATTGAATAGCACTTGCGACTTTAAAATAAGTTTTGAAAATGCCTCTGAGACGTCAACGAGCTCAATACCATCAGTTAACAACTGGGGAACGTGACCGTATTATCAAACTCCATGAACTGGGTTTGTCGCTTCGTACAATAGCTACTCGTGTTGGGCAGAACGTGAGTACCATCCAACGTTGTGTCACACGATGGATTCAGGAAGGTCTACGTGTAAGCTGAAGTGGAAATGGTGCGCACAGGTTCGCGTCAGAGCTCACAGACCGGCGTATTCACCAGTTGATTATTCGAGACCCTTTCCCCACGACACGTGACATCCGAAGCCGGTTGCCTCCAGGAGCAAATGGATCCGTGTCTACCGAAACCATACGCAACAGGTTACATGAAGTACAGTAACGTGTACGGTAACAGGGGTACCGTTGACCGCTCAACACAAGGCTAGATGCCTGGCGTAGTGTCAGCGAACCTGGACCATGGAATGGCATCGAGTATTGCTCGCGGATGAATCTCATTTCTGTCTGTGGAGGAATAATGGCCTTCGACGGGTATGGCGGCGACCCGGAGAACGCTACGAAACAACCCATTTCGCTCAGCGTCAAAACGGTCATACACCGGGCATAATGACTTGGAGTGGTATAATATTTCATCACAGGACACCTATGGTACACATTGACGGCCGTTTGACCGCGGACCGCTGCGTCACACAAGTTGTGGAGCCTGTTGTTCAGCCCTTATTGTAAGACGCACCCAACACGTTATTCCAGTATGATAATGCCTGGTCGCATATTCGCACTGCGAATTCTTAACAGCCTGACTGGATTTGAAACCCTTCCCTGGCCGACAAACTCTCCAGATCTGAACCCGATCAAACACTTGTGGGATTTCATTGGACGTGACATGAACCGAGGACCACTTGCGCAAACCGAGGATGATCTGCGCATATCAGTGGATATGACTCGGAAACGGTTACCTGAGGCAATCATCAACAGACTAATTGATAGAATGCCTCGCCGGATTCAGGCCTGTATAGCTGCCCGAGGTGGATACACTAGATACTTAATAAATTGTTTGATAATGATTTTTTTGTCTTTTTTAATCATTTTCATATCCACCTCACCAATATCACTCCTGAAATTTGCATGACGCTACACGCATTATTTCTTGGTGTTGCAATTTCACTTTTGAGGAGTGTGTGTGTGTGTATATATATATATATATATATATATATATATATATATATATATACTACAAACAATTAAGAAGGAGATCAGATGCCTGAAAGAATGCTATGTCATTAAATTATGGCAAGAAGATAAAGTTCATTCTAGATGAAAAAGTACAAACCTAGGTATGAAAAACAATGAAAACAAAGGAAAGAAAAACCATAAGAAAATGCAATATAGCTATTATAAATTTCGAATCTGATTTTTGATTAGCTGGTAAAACATGTTTTTTTTTTTTTCAAAATTCAACAGAAAAATGTTATAAACAAATATGGAAATTCCATAAATTTAAAAAACATTGCAGAAGAGGAAATTAAGTATGTGTTTATGTTTGTGTATT